>CM021101.1:671687038-671853819 GCA_007115665.2 Sequoiadendron giganteum
GCCATAGACTTGTTACCAGATCCCAAATAGTGAATAACCCTAGCCTGCTAGTGCCACCACTAGTAATAGTACGAACAAGAACCCATCTAGTAAATGTCTTGACCCCTCCATCAGCCATGTTTTCGATCGCTAACAAAAATTATGTGGCATGGGACGTCGAAATCCCTCTCATATCACCAATAGCACCAACCATTTGGACCTGTATCCCAACCTCTACTTTGAAATTTGTACCAAACCTCACCGGGGAAGGCTCGAAGATGCCATCTAAACATCTACAAGATTCGAAAAACATGTGTTTGGTGCATGGTGTAACTGATCAAAATGTAGTGTTGAGGCTACTTGCAACCTCTTTCAAAGGCAAGGCACTTGATTGGTACCGCACTTTGTGAGCCAATACCATCGGTACCTAGGATCAACTCGAAGATCCTTTCTATGAGCAGTTTTCAAACAATAGAGATCGATCCTCACTATTCCAGTAGTTGGTGACCATTAAGCGGGGCCCTCAAGAGGCCATGACCAACTTCAATGATAGGTTCCACACGACTTGGCAAAGGATCCAGACCACAATCCACCCGCCTCCCGATTTGGCATTCATGTTCTACCAGAAATCTATCAATGTTGACATCTCAATGCTAATTTAATCTCTTGGTGGGAACACTTTGCCGGACATGTATAGCATCACTATTACAACAAAGAATAATTTTATTGATGTTGGAAAGTTACCACCTCAGCCCATGATGCCTATGTTTGCATAATTGTCAGCTCTTGCGTTGGAGATAGATTCAACCAGTGCGTTTGCTCCTCAATCTATGTATGCATATCTAAGCGCACTGCAAAATGTTGCTTCTAAATCTCTCTTCAAAGGATGAGATGAGCGATTTCAAGGAGTTGTTGTGGAATATCTCAAAAGAATAAACTACCATCAAGTGGAATTAGTCCATGCCCCAAAATCCAGCTTACCAAAATTACCAAGGTGGAAGACCTTCCTACCAAAAAAACTACTTCCAAGGAGGCTTGTGCAGGAGTCTGTAGGCTCAAACAAGTAATCAGATGGTGTCGGTGCCTACTCCACTACATAATGTACCACTGAGTTCAAATAGAGAGTTGGTAGTGGGGAAAAATAATCTCGTTGATGATATCAATCCCTGGTGCTTCCCCTATAACAAAGTACATATGCCCTGAAATTGTTTGTGTGGCAATCTACAACAAAGAGTGGTAGAACAACGCAGTCAAGGCGTTGCGTCAAGTTTAGGAGGTTATGCATATGCCTCTCCACAAATAGAAAATGTGGTACTTATCGTGCAAATGCAAGGGATTTCCCTAGAGCATAAAATATATATAGCTCTCGACCACACACTCTTCTCATGGATGGAAGAAGAAGAGGTGGTGTTTGCAAATGAGGCATCCACATCAAAGGTCCCACAAGTGTAATAAGATTATAACACTTGCTCAAAGAGGAAATTCACAGGTGAACCGATCACTCCATAACCCAAAAGTGTTTTCAACCAAGCTCTTGGTACCTCCGCAATTGTATAGCAATCTCCGCCATGCAAGGAGATTGTTATAACAAGGTCTAGGGAACAAAAGTCTTTGAACCTACTACCATTCAATGTGGTTGAACAATTGAAGAAGGCCTCTGCTAATGTATCTCTTTGGGATATCTTAGCTATTTTGGAGTAGAAATCATTGCTATAGAAGGCCCTACTGGAAGATGCAAGCACAAAGCTGACAGAGCAACTCTTAAAGGAAAGGCCATTGATTCGCCATCTTAGGCCAAAGTCCTCACAAACAATGGAGAAGAAGTCCCCACTGAAAGTAAAGGTAAGCCTTTACCAAAACCCTTCTTCTTGACCCTCATTGTGGGTAAGAAATTATTGCACAATTCTATGATTGACTCTAGTGCTAGCACCACAGTCATGCCCAATAAAATAGTCGAAGCCTTAGGACTTACCCATGAACCTTTAAATAGAGGAGTTATGCAGCTTGATAGGAATAAGGTTGAAACTGTAGGTGTCATCAATAACCTCCCTTTGGCTCTGTTCTCCTGCCCTAACATCACTATTCCATAAGATACCATGATCATTGATGTTCCTCCCATGTTCGGTCTTTTCTTATCCCAAGAGTTCATTTCCAAGATAGGTGGATATCTTTCCTTGGATTGGTCACACTTGATCCTCAAGACCAAGCATGGAGCTAAAATGAAGATAATATCGGAAACTTTACATTCAGGACATGTAGCAGATGTAGCCATGATACATTTTGAGGCTACCCATACCTCTATTACCAAAAAGAAAATGTATTGCATTGAGTTACTTGAAGATGAGGTCATCAAAGACCGAACTAATCAGGAGGAAGTCCTCTTGAGTGAATTTATAGATACTGATCCTTTCGGAAATTATCATGCCACCAGGTTGGGAACCTATGTCATCTATCATGAGGATGAAGTGATTTCGAGGGTCATGAAGAAACCCGAACGCAGTCAAGCCTCAAAGATATGGACACTGCATTTTGATGGAGCGAGATGTAAAGTTGGTGTAGGAGTCAAGATCTGTTTGACATCCCCATTCAATGAAAAGACACTAAGGTCTTTTCACTTTCAATTTTCCTGTTCGAATAATGAAGCTAACTATGAAGGCCTAGTGCAAGGTCTAAGTCTTGCAGAGCAGATGAGCATTAAACAAGTAATGGTGTTTGGAGACTCTGAGTTAATAGTAAATCAAGTCCAGGGAGTCTCTGTAGTGAAGAATGTATGCATGAGATCTTATAGACATAGAGTCTAGGACCTGATTGAAGGTTTTGAAGCTTTTAATATTCAGGTAGTGCCCAAAGAGTAGAATGCAACTGTAGATTGCATGACAACAGTTGGATCCCAATTTGACCTTGCTTTCGAGTTGATTGAGAACATAAACTCTATGTGAGTAATCATTTGACCTACAATCCTAGATAATGACTAGAGCTAGAAAGTGTTTGAAAGTGATGAACACGTTGCCTCATTCATTCAACATTTAGGAGAGTTCGCTGACCAACTCCAATTGAGAATTGCAGAGGCCTATGAAGGAAAAATTATTCATCTTAGGTCCAACAAGATTCCAAAAGGATTGGTCACTCTCAAAAACCTATTTGATTGTGATGATGCAAGGAATGACAAGAGGAAGTTTGTAGCAGAAAAAAGTGATTATGCAGATCTTTAGGTCGGAAATGGAAGGAAGCTTAAGGTCGGGAAAGATGTCCCACAACATGATAAAGAATGGGTCATACATTTTTGTGAAAGATATGGAGTAGTAGCCTAGTCATATGATGACCTCAAGGGATATGACCCCGAAATCATCCAACATACTATAGAACTGATAGAAGGAGAAAAACCCGTCCACCAAAAGAAAAGGCCAGTGAATCCAAAGATTGAGGCATTAATGGCGCAAGAATTGATAAAGCTTATTCACTCTCGAATTGTCTTCTCAATTAAGCACAACACATGGGTGTCCAACCTAGTTCCCGTCCAAAAGAAGAATAGAGACATCCACCTATGTGTTGATTTTTGGGATTTGAACAAAGCATCCGTAAAGGACCACTACCCCTTGCCTTCTATGGAGTCTATCTTGTAGACAGTGGCCAGCTCATAAATGTTTTCTTTGCTGGACAACTTCTCCGATTACAACCAGATCCGGGTCAAAGAGGAGGACTGACACAAAACAACATTCACTACCAAGTGGGGAACGTTCGCCTATGCAAAAATTCCCTTCGACCTCTTAAATGCAATAGCTACCTTCCAACGTGTTGTATGCAAACCAAATTTTTTGCTTCATTAAGGCATTTTGCTTAAAATGGTCTAAACCTTGTAAAAATGATGTCAAAACTCAGCTTTTGGGAAAATCAAGTATGGGCTTTTGGTCAGTGTGATGTTAGGAAGATAATGGCGAAATTTGAAAATGTTGAAAATTAGGGTTTTCAAACCCTTATTTTTTAGGTCAAAAACCCGAAAAATAGAAACTTGTTAGAATTGGCTGAAATTAATTTTGAATGGCTTATTTTGCATCATGATCACAGTGGTAAAGTCAGTTTCAACTAAAATTCAGTTTAAGTTTGGTGGGTAGTTTTCACTTTTTCAGGAGAAAAGTTAGGACCCCCGAGGTCATCGATTGCAGTTGGCCACTACCAAGTGTCAAAATTTAAGCCTAAAACTCAAAGCAGAAGATTCTATGGAGAAAGATGCTATAAAAGATGCTTCACAACAGAGGGGATTTTCAAATGGTGAAAATTGGAAAAAAATATTCCAATCAACGTGAAAGTCAACTTTGCAGTGTTCATACACATAAAAATGGTGAAATATAGTCACACACATGTGTTAGTAGCAATAATGCTTCTACGTGATCAACTCAGCAAGCAACACGATGTTCTCAGAGCGAGAAGTGGAGAAAATTATCAAGTCCAGAGCAAATCTGAGCCCTTGTAGCTCAGGGGTGCCCTTCAATTTGGAGGCTCAGATTTAATTGTTTATGGTTGCAAATACATTCATTCTCTCTAATTTTCAGTCAACTTTCTGACAAGCTATCAAGCGAGTCCATCCGATTTGCGGAACTCCAACAATCGGAGGCGGAAGTAGAAGTTACGTTGAATTTACACATTACAAAGACAATCAAATTTGTAGTTTTTGCACCCCTGTAGGCCAGAGTTGCCCTTAAATTAGACATGACAAATGGATGAATTTGCAGATTCTGTTTCTAGGGGATCTCTTATGATTCAACCCAACTTTGTGATGCATCTGATCGCAAGTTCATTAGATGTGTTGAGTGACCGTGGCAGTTGTTCCATCCAGCACGTAAAACAAAAGGAAAATAAAAGTGAAAATATCAAATTGTACCTCTATAGGCTAGGGGCGCCTAGCCTTTTGGCTAGCTAGATGAGGTTTTTAGTAGCCATTGTCCTCACAAGATCTATGTAGATTCCCTCTAGTGATTCATTAAATCTAACTATACCAAGTACCCAGTATGTCGGGACGAGTTTCTAGTACGGGTGTACTTTTGGGTCATTTTTTAGGGGACGACAAGGGACGACTGATAAAAAAATAGGGAAATTTTTAAAAATATAGAATTTTTTTAAATGTTCATAGCATAACATTGATAAAGCATTTATTCTAGACATTGTATAAGCTTATTACATATCATTAGACTTGAATTGAGATTTCACATGAGAATCGACAAACAAATTAACAAAATTCAAATGCTTTTCACTATTAATGTGCATACATATCATATACGAATCTGATAATTATAACCAAAATGCCCAAAGGCTCCAAGTCTCAACTATGAAATCACATGATAAAAATAAAACCAAGAAAATATATCATTGTCTAGTGTCCCTAATCAGCAAAAGGTAGGTCTAAATCAGCATTTCCCTCATCATTGGAGCTTATATGACACTTAAATTAGGTCAAGTGTGATGGGGTGTCCCTTGTGGGCCCACCCATAGCTTTTATTTTATAAAAAAACTGAATTTTTTTTTTAAAAATTGACTTTAAAAAAGAAAAGGATTTTTTCTTTGCTGGGCCATAAGGTACTGCTAGCTGTATCCAATACGGTCGAGGTATGGCTAGGCAGTAGTGGATACTACTAGCAGCACCCAAGTCCCATAAAATTTGGCCAAAAGTCCCCTAGACGGTCCGGGTACATGGAGGGCACAAAGGGACGGCCAGGGTATGTTTCCTAGCCGTACCTGCATCCTCGTTTCGTACCCAGTATGGGAAAAGGGAAAAAAGCATAGGGAACGTGTCACCATGGAGCATACATGCAAACTAATCTAACAATGAAATGATGGAGAAGAAAGAAGAATTCCACCTTACTCAAGCTCCAGTTCTCCAACAAGTTCCTCATGATCGGATTGCACCTACACACACAATAAAAAAATGTTGTGGCTTTGTTTTGAGGTTTTCCCTAGTCAAACTTCCACTTTGGTGTTCTCAACTCCACAGACAACCCCTAGACCACAAGATATAGAAAAACGATAAAGAAATAGAGAGAATAGACACAAGATAGTAAAGAGGAAAGACAATATATATGCTACTCCAAAAGTAAGATAATTCAAATAAACAAACGAGCCAATATCACCTTCCTTTCTACATGTTGGTGAAGTTGATAGAGGAAGGAGAAGAACAAGATCACCATGCCAATGGAGTAGAGCTATGACAACCTGCAATGACAATGGCGCTGGAACAACAAGAGTGGCATAGAAGTTAAGTATGATTCTAAAAGGAGCAAGAGAGAGTGATGGACAAGCAAGGAGTGATAGAATGAGAAAAAGAGTTGATAGAATGAAGAGAGAGCTAGAGAGAGTTGGAAATGTAGAATACAGCAAGAAGAATACCATAACTAATAAATGTAAATTAATTTGACATCGAAAAGATGGGGAAGAAAGAAGAAGAATGCCAGATTACTGAAGGTCCAACTCTCCAGCATCTCCTCACGATCTAAAGGTGCTCAAGTAGCAAGAGTGGCATCAACGTGAAGTATGAAAATGACAAGAGCAAGGGTGAGTGATGGAGAAGCAAGGAGTGATAGAATGAGCTTGAGAGTCGATAGAATGAAGAGAGAGCTTGCGAGAGTTGGAAATGCAAAATACAACAAGAAGAATACTATAACTAATAAATGTAAACTAATCTAACAACAAAATGATAAGGAAGAAATGTAATGCTACTTTTCTCCAGTAGTTATTTAAGTAATAGCAACAAATTATCATGTGTAGACTTAACATTTACCTATTGAATGGCATGCATATCACACACTATCCAATCACTCATTATTGAACTATATATAATCTATATACTCAAAATATATTTTAAGATAATAACCACGCATTCCAGACTACATGAGCATCCTCCTTTCCTATATGTCAAGTATAATAGAATGGAAAACAAGTAAAAAGTTTCCCAAAAAAGAGTTCATATCTTTCAACATATGCACAAATTTATTGGGTTCATCAAGTCCAATAACAAGGTACAATAAAATAAAACAGGGTACTCTTCCTAGGTATCTCAACAATGATATTTAAATATTATCATGCATTGAGTACTTTCATAGAGCAACATTAGGTCTGATATTTCCTTCATGTTAACACAAGAGCAAAGATTGGTTTAATTAAAATAATGATTTGACTACAACAACTATGATATGAGACTCAACAAGGCCATTGGGACCTCCAATGATGGATAGAGACATTTTTATTTTACAAGAAAGCAACAAAAAGCATTCAACAATTTCCGCCATTATAATTTCTTCAACTATGATATGAGACTCACAAAGGCCATTAGGAACTGCAAATGATGGATAAAGACATTTTTATTTTACAAGAAAGCAACAAAAAGAATTCAACAATTTCCGCCATTATAATTTCTTCAACTATGATATGAGACTCAACAAGGCCATTAGGACTTCCAAACAATGGACAGAGACATTTTTATTTTACAAGAAAGCAACAAAAAGCATTCAATAATTTCCGACATTATAATTTCTAAATGTAAGGAGGTTCATCAAAAGAAAACTCTATAGTATTGATCCCAAGAAACCATCTATAATCCTTTTGTTGGTCTTCCCATTTTTATCCACAAGCTAGCCAAATATTTGTTATTTTCTTATGAAACAGCTATCTAAAATGTGATGCAGTACAAAGGACTCCAACTCATTCTTAATGAGACATATTTCACAACAATGGGTTTCACTCATCTCACTTTCTTAGACAATCATCCTTCAAGAAACTTTCATTCACAAGGCCAGGTTTCAGCCTCACAGATCCGAACAAGCTTACACACATACTCTTTCTTTACTTTGAAGACTCTAAAACACTCCACCCACTCCCTTCAAGGACCTTCATGCACTCATTTATGGTTACTCCTTTTAGACAACCCTCAATGCCCAACTATGGCCCCTCTCAACAACAAATCCCAACCTTGCTTTTCAAGACACAAACCACTAACTCAAAATTTGGGAAGTATTTTATAGGGTAAATACAACATGACCAAACTCACCATGCACCCCAAGAACATAGACTTCTTATTCTGATCACACCTCCTTCACAAACTGACCACATCGCTTGTAGGTCTCCTAAACGGATTGTCAGAGCTTTCTCTCACCTCAAGCACTGAAAACCAGAAACAATCACATAATTGGATACCCTTTTGGCTTGTTTTAAACAATTCCAAAATGACCTATCAATCTTTTGTAACAGAAAGCTCAAATCTTGTTGTTTCAAACTAAAATTAGGCCTAACTAGGCATGGCTACAAGAGGGGTTTAGAGATTCTACTACTTCCAAACTAAAATTTGTGTACCCAATGCTTGCAACACCCTTAGTCGGGTCTGTAAATTCTAAGTTAGCCATCATAAGTCCCTGTCCATAAGTATTTTATCAAACCCTAGGCTCTACGCTCATTCCTTCCTTACTAAACTCTATTTTTTAGACTAGGGCATCATTGTATCTGCCCAAAACCTCACCTTCAGGTACAGTGGCTTGGAGATCTCTTAGAATTCCTGTATATAGTTCAACCTACCAGTTTGTAGAAGATTTCAATAAATAGAAAAGGAGAAATGCAATTTTGAATGTCTATGGTGACCCTAAACCAGGATTTTTACCATTTTTATAAATCTGGAAATATCTTTCTCAAAACATTATCACTTTACATGAAACAAAATTTATAAGCAAAGTGATTGAAAGCAATTCTCATACAATCATTTAGAAATGGACTTCTCCCAGTACAGGGCCATACAGTACATCAGAACAACAAATTTTATGTAGAAGATGCAAGAAAACAGTGTTTCTCATTATTCAAATTCAAAACTATAATCACCCACACCACTTCCAACGTACATAAGGCTGTTTAAAGGAATTTCCAAACATGTCCCTATAGTTTCCAATTGCCTCCAAGAAAAACTAAACCCGTACGACTCTTCACCTTCCCTATGTTGCATTTTTGCAATTTTGCGTCTTTTTGGACAAATATTACACCTTTACAAAATTTCACATAATAAACTCAAATGACCATCCTAATGACCCTAACATATGAAAAATGACCTTTATGACCTTATTACAAGGTGTAGACAACAAAATTGAAGCAAAATCCAAAAGTTGGATTATGGAGACATGAATAGACATGGTTCTCCTACACCAAAATGCGATACATCTATATAATTCAATTATAACCTTTGAGTACAATTCAAAGCCTTAACTACATCTTTTAATATTTTTGAAACTATAGACTCTTCCAATGAACATCATCAAATGAAAATTGTAATATATTTGTTCAATCTAACCCACCTATATGGTATAACTATACATAACCATTTTCCAACCATGAAAGAGCAATGAGTATTTTCAATAATTAGAGGTGGTTTCTCCCCTTGTAAAAAAATTGACATGTCCCCATGTCTAAGCCTAAGAGAACCAAAATTTGTTATCTTAGCTAATGCAAGATGATATTTTCCAAATTGTGTGATACTAAAATAACTATACAACCTGTGCGTAATGGGCCCATATTGTAAGAAATTGTAACATCAATTTTAAAGACATATCAAGAATGCTAATACTCTTTTCTCAAAATAGGTACAAGCCAAATAAAAAATTAGTTGATATGAAACTTATCTTAACTATGAAGACAACTTCCTTATATAAGGGGATACTAGCCAGATAAAATGTTGAGCTTAGCAATACTAACGCTATTCTCAAGTTTATTTGAGATCTCAATATGAATAAATTGAGAGAGCTGTAAATGCAAAACACAACAACAAGAATACTATAACTAACAAATGTAAACTAATTTTGCAGTGAAATAACGAGGAAGAAAAAAGAAGAATGCCAACTTACTAAAGATCCAGTTCCCCAGCAAGCTCCTCACGATCAGATTGCACCTACACACAAAGTAACAAAAAAATGTTGTGGTTGTGTTTGGAGGTTTGCCTTAGTCAAACTTCCCAACTCTATGGACAAGCGATAGACCACAAGATATAGAGAAACGATAAAAAAATAGTGAGAATAGACACAACATAGTAGAGACCAAAGACAATGTAGATGCTACTCTACTAGTAAGATAATGCAACTAAACATATAAGCCAATATCACCTTCCTTTCCACAAGCTCATGAAGCTGAGAAGGGAAGAAAAAGATCAAGATCACCACACCAATGTTGTAGAGCTATGATAACCTACAATGACAATGGCGTTGGAGCAGAAATAGTGACATAGAACTCAAGTATGAAGCTAACAGGAACAAGAGAGAGTGATGGAGAAGCAAGGACTAATAGTATCTACTAGAGAGTTGATAGAATGAAGAGTGATCTTCAGAGAGTTCGAAATGCAGAATACAATAAGAAGAATACTATAACTGGTAAATGTAAACTAATCTAATAGCAAATCAGAGAGAAGAAAGAACAAGAATGCCATATTACTAAAGGTCAAGTTCTCCAAAAAGCTCCTCACGATAGAATTGCACCTACATACTTAGTTACAAACAAAATCTTGTAGCCGTATTTTGAGGTTTGCCTCGGTCAAACTTTTGCTTTGGTGTTTCCACCTCCATGGACAACCAATAGACCACAAGATGTAGAAAAATGATAAAGAAGTAAAGAGAATAAACACAAGATAGTAGAGAGCAAAGAATATCTAGATGCTACTCTACAAGTAAGATAATGCGAGGAAGAAAATAAGCCAAATCACCTTGCTTTTGACAAGATCATGAAGTAAAGAAGGGAAGGAAAAGAACAAGATCACCACGCCAATGGAATAGAGCTATGACAACTTGCACTAACAATGGCATAGGATCAGCAAGAGTGGCGTAGAAGTGAAGTATGAAGCTAAAAGGAGCAAGAGAGAGTGATGGAAAAGAAAAGAATGATAGAATGAGCTAGAGAGTTGATAGAATGAAGAGAGACCTTCAGAGAGTTCGAAACGTAGAATATAGCTACAAGAATAATATAGCAAATAAATGTAATTTGTTTTAATAGCGAAATAAGAGGGAAGAAAGAAGACGAATGCCAACTTCCTGAAGGTCCATTTCTCCTGCAAGTGCCTCGTGATCGGATTGCAGCTACACACAGTAACATAAAAAGTGTTGTGGTTGTGTTTTGAGGTTTGGCTTAGTCAAACTTTTGCTTTGGTGTTCCAACCTCCACGAACAACCTATAGACCAAAAGATGTAGAAAAATGATAAAGAAATAGAAAAAATAGACACAACATAGTAGAAAGAAAAGACAATCCAGATACTACTCTACAAGTAAGATAATGCAAATTAGCAAATAAGCTAATATTACCTTCCTTTCTATGAGCTCGTGAAGCTAAGAGAGGAAAGAGAAGAACAAGATCACCGGCCCAATGGACTAGAGCTACGACAACCTGCAATGACAATGGTGATGGAGCAACAAGAGTGGCGTAGCAGTCAAATATAAAGCTAACAAAAGCAAGAAAGAGCGATGGAGAAGCAAAGAGTGATAGAATGAGCTAACGAATTGATAGAGTGAACAAAGAGCTTGAGACAGTTCGAAATGCAGAATACATGAAAGAAGAATACGATAACTAATAAATGGAAACTAATCTAACAACGAAATGACGAGGAAGAATAAAGAATTCCAACTTACTCAAGCTCCAATTCTCCAGCAAGCTCCTCACGATCGGATTACACCTACACACACAATAACAAAAAAAATGTTATGGCTTTATTTTGAGGTTTGCCCTAGTCAAACTTCCTCTTTGGCGATCCCACCTCCATGGACAGCCACTAGACCACAATATGTAGAAAAATGATAAATAAATAGAGATAATAGACACAAGTTAGTACAGAGGAAAGACAATATATATGCTACTCTACAAGTAAATTAATTCAAATAAACAAAAGAGCCAATATCACCTTCCTTTCTACGTGTCGGTGAAGCTAACAAGGGAAGGAGAAGAACAAGATCACCATGCCAATGGAGTAGACCTATGACAACTTGCAATAACAATGGCGTTGGAGCAGCAAGAGTGGCGTAGAGGTGAAGTATGAAGCTGACAGGAGGAAGAGAAAGTGATGGACAAGCAAGCAGTGGTAGAATGAGCAAGAGAGTTGATAGAATGAAGAGAGAGCTTGAGAGAGTTCGAAATGTAGAATCCAGCAAGAAGAATACCATAAATTATAAATGTAAAGTAATCCAACAGAGAAATGATGGGGAAGAAAGAAGAAGAAAGCCAACTTATTGAAGGTCCAACTCTTTAGCACTGTCCTCACGATTTGATGGTGTTGGAGCAGCAAGAGTGGAGTCGAAATGAAGTATGAAGATGACAAGCAAAAGGGTGAATACTGGAGAAGCAAGGAGTAATAGAATGAGCTTGAGAATCGATAGAATGAAGAGAGAGCTTGAGAGAGTTTGAAATGCAAAATACAGCAAGAAGAATACTATAACTAATAAATGTAAACTAATCTAATAGCAAAATGACAAGGAAGAAATGTAAGGCTACTTTACTCTAGTAGTTATTTAAGTAATAGCAACAAATTATCATGCGTTGACTTAACATTTACCTAGTGAATGACATCCATATCACATACTATGCAGTAACTCATTATTGACCTATATATAATCTATATACTCAAAATATATTCTAAGATGATAATCATGCATTCCAGACTACATAAGCATCCTCCTTTCCTATATGTCAAATATAATTGAATGGAAAACAAGTAAAAAGTTCCCTGAAAAAGAGTTCATATCTTTCAATATATGCACAAAGTCATTGGGTTGATCAAGTCCAATAACAAGGTACAATAGAATAAAATACGATACTCTTCCTAGATATCTCAACAATGATATTAAAATATTATCATGCTTCGAGTACTTTCATACAGAAACATTAGGTCTGATATTTCCTTCATGTTAACACAAGAGCAAAGATTAGTTTAATTAAAATGATAATTTGACTACAACAACTATGATATGAGACTCAACAAGGCCATTGGGACCTCCAAACAATGGATAGAGACATTTTTATTTTACAAGAAAGCAACAAAAAGCATTCAACAATTTCCGCCATTATAATTTCTTCAACTATGATATGAGACTCAACAAGGCCATTGGGACCTCCAAACGATGGATAGAGACATTTTTATTTTACAAGAAAGCAACAAAAAACATTTAACAATTTTCAACAATTTATGCCATTATAATTTCTTCAGCCATTATAATTTCTTCATGTTTGGACGTAATTCAAAAGAAAACTCTATAGTATTGATCCCAAGAAACCATCTATAATCCTTTTGTTGGTCTTCCCAGTTTTATCCACAAGCTAGTCAAAAATTTATTAATTTTCTTATGACACAATTATCTAAAATGTGATGCAGTACAAAGCACTCCAACTCACTCATAATGAGACATATTTCACAACAATGGGTTTCACTCATCTCACTTTCTTAGGCAATCATCTTTCAAGACACTTTAATTCACAAGGCAACTTCTAGGTTTCAGTCTGACAGACCCAAACAAGCTTACACACGAACTCTTTCTTTACTCTGAAGACTCTAACACACTCAACCAACTCCCTTCAAGGACCTTCATGCACTCATTTATGGTTACTCCTTTCAGGCTGACCTCGGTGTGGAACTATGGCACTTCTCAACCACAAACCCCAACCTTGCTTTTCATAGGGTGAATACAACATGAACAAACTCACCATGCACCCCAAGAACACAGACTTCTTATTCTGATTGCACCTCCTTCACAAACTGACCACATAGCTTGTAGGTCTCCTAAACGGATTGTCAGAGTTTTCTCTCAACTCAGGCACTGAAAACTAGAAACAATTAAATAATGGATACCCTTTTGGCTTGTTTAAAAAATATTACAAAATGACCTATAGGTCTTTTGTAACACAAGGCTCAAATCTTGCTGTTTCATTCTAAAATTAGGCCAAACTAGGGATGCCTACAAGAGGTGTTTAGTGATTCTACTACTTCCAGACTCAAATTTACTTACCCAACACTTGGAACACCCTTAGTTGGGTCGTAAATGCTAATTTAACAATCATAAGTCCCTGTCCATAAGTATTTTATCAAACCCTAGGCTCTAGGCTCATTCCTTCCTTACTAGACTCTGTTTTTCAGACTAGGGCATCATTGTATCTGCCCATTATCTCACCTTCGGGTACTGTGGCTTGGAGATCTCTTTGAATGCATGTATATCCTTCATCCTACCAGTTCGTAGAATATTTTTAAAACTAGAAGTGGGGAAATGCAATTTGGAATGTCTATGGTGACCCTAAAGCAGGGTTTTGATCGTTTTAATAAATCTGGCAATATCTTTCTCAAAACCTTGTCAATTTGCATGGAATCAACTTTATAACGAAGATGATTGAAAGCAATATCTCATACAATCAATTAGAAATGGACTTATGCCCATATAGGGCCGTATAGTACATCAGAACAACAAATTTTCTGTAGAACATGCAAGAAAAGAGTGCTTTTCATTATTCATATTCAAAAATATAATCACCCACACCACTTCCAACATACATAAAGCCGTTTAAAGGCATTTCAAACATGCCCATTCAGTTTCCAACTACCTCAGAGCGAAACTAAACCCATATGGCTCTTCACCTTCCCTATGTTGCATTTTTGCAATTTTGCGTCTTTTTCGATAAATTTTACACCTTTGCAAAATTTGACATAATAAACTCAAATGACCATCCTAATGACCCTAAGATATGAAAAATGACCTTTATGACCTTATTACAAGATGTGGACAAAAAAATTGAAGTAAAATACAAACGTTGCATTATGGAGAAATGAATAGAAATGGTGCTCCTACACTAAAATGCGATTAGGCTTGACATCTGTATAATTGAATTATAACCTTTGAGGACAATTCCAAGCCTTGAGTACATCTTTTAATATTTTTGAAACTATAGATTCTTCAAATGAACATCATGAAATGAAAATTTTAATATATTTGTTTAATCTAACCCGCCTATATTGTATAACTATACATAACCATTTTCCAACCATGAAAGAGCAATGAGTATTTTCAATAATTAGAGGTGGTTTCCCCCCTTGTAAAAAATTGACATTTCCCCATGTCTAAGCCTAAGAGAACCAAAATTTTGTTATCTTAGCTAATGCAAGATGATATTTTCCAAATTGTGTGATACTAAAATAATTATACAACCTATGGGTTATGGGCCCATAATGTAAGAAATTGTAGTGTCAATTTTAAAGACATATCAAGAATGGTAATACTCTTTTCTCAAAATAGGTACAAGCCAAACAAAAATTAGTTGATATGAAACTTATCTTAATTATGAAGAAAACTTCCTTATATAACAGGATACTAGCCAAATAAAATGTAAAGCTTAGCAATACTAACGCTATTCTCAAGTTTATTTGAGATCTCATTATGAATAAATTGAGAGAGTTGTAAATGTAGAACACAACAAGAAGAATACTATAGCTAATAAATGTAAACTAATTTAGCAGCGAAATAATAGGGAAGAAAAAAGAAGAATGCCAACTTACTAAAGGTCGAGTTCTCCAACAAGCTCCTCACGATCGGATTGCACCTACACACATAGTAACAAAAAAATGTTGTAGTTGTATTTTCAGGTTTGCCTTAGTCAAACTTCCCACCTCCATGGACAGCCGATAGACCACAAGATGTAGAAAAACGATAAAAAAATAGTGAGAATAGACACAACATAGTAGAGACCAAAGACAATGTAGACGCTACTCTACTAGTAAGATAATGCAACTAAACATATAAGCCAATATCACCTTTCTTTGCACAAGCTCATGAAGCTGAGAGGGGAAGAAGAAGAATAAGATCACCGCACCGATGTTGTAGAGCTATGATAACCTGCAATGACAATGGCATTGGAGCAGCAAGAGTGCCATAGAACTAAAGTACGAAGCTAACAGGAACAGGAGAGAGTGATGGAGAAGCGAGGAGTTATAGAATTTGCTAGCGAGTTGATAGAATGAAGAGTGAGTTTCAAAGAGTTGGAAATGGAGAATATAGTTAGAAGAATATTATAACTAGTAAATGTAAACTAATCTAATATCAAAGCATAGAGAAGAAAGAAGAATGCCAACTTACTAAAGCTCAAGTTCTCCAAAAATATCCTCACGATCGAATTGCACCTACATACATAGTTACAAAAAAAATGTTGTGGTTGTGTTTTGAGGTTTGCCTCTACCAAACTTTCGCTTTGGTGTTCCCACCTCCATGGAGAACCAATAGACCGCAAGATGTGGAAAAATGATACAAAAATAAAGAGAATAAACACAAGATAGTAGAGAGCAAAGAATGTCTAGATGCTACTCTACAGGTAAGATAATGCAAATAATCAAATAAGCAAATAAGCCAAATCACCTTCCTTTTGACAATCTCGTGAAGCAAAGAATGGAAGGAAAAGAACAAGAACACCACGCCAATGGAATAGAGCTATGACAACTTGCATAACAATGGCATAGGATTAGCAAGAGTGGCGTAGAAGTCAAGTATGAAGCTAAAAGGAGCAAGAGAGAGTGATGGAAAAGAAAAGAGTTATAGAATAAGCTAGAGAGTTGATAGTATGAAGAGAAACCTTCAGAGAGTTTGAAACGCAAAATATAGCAACAGGAATACTATAACTAATAAATGTAAACTAATCTAATAGACAAATAAGAGGGAAGAAAGAAGACGAATGCCAACTTACTGAAGGTCCATTTCTCCTGCAAGCGTTGTGATGAGCCCAACTAGCTCCCTCTCAAACCCATGTTGTTTTGTTTATCTTTTTGTGTTTTTAAGTTTGTTTAGAGAAAGTTTCTAGAGAGAAATAGAAGGGGCGATAGCATATAAATCCTCATAAAACACGAATCTAAGCTAATATTGATCAAGCGTAAATGCAGAGAGTATTAAATAACCATAACAATGAGATTACAAATGATAGACATACCCGTAAGCCTCCAGATTATTTAATTAAGAAATTATCTAAGCTTGCCTACCGGAAATGGTGAAAACTGGCAAAATAGGATGCCTAGGCTACAGATCTGACTTCTCCCCAACAAAAACTAGATGGAAGTAGTCTTGAAGGGTGAACGCCAAGAAAGGAACATTAACAAATGCAAGATATAAGGCATTTCAGCAAGAAACTTCACATGCCTAGCCTCTTGGTGACACATTTCCCAAGGCTGAAAAGTACGACCAAGCTAGAAACTATGGAATGAACACTGGAAACTACAAAGAAACCCGAAGGAGACATCTCTGATGAAGAATCCCTCTTCTTTATTGAAAAATGAATAAAACTGTATAGATAATCTTGTTTAAAGCACTAAAGAACTCTTGAAGTGAAGCTCCCATGGTTGCAATCATTCTGATCTTTCACAGTCTCACAATCACCAATCTGTGAAGAATTATCGTTCTCCAGAGTTAAATTTCTTGAATCCCTTGTCTTAGAGAAATCACGCATCAACCAAAGCTAGAGAAAATGTCAAATAATCAAAATCGAGTTCGAATTTTCCTTAGCTTCCTTATAAGGCCAAAAAGGCACACATTTCCATAAATGACGCCAATTTCACTTTAAAATACATTTAAATGTATTTTATATCGTTTCAATAGTCAATGATTAAATAAAATGGCATCCCTTTTGATAAAGTGTTTTAATTTTCACTTAAATAAATTTAATTGATTCTTTATTATAAAATCAAGTTGACTTTTTTATATTCCATCAAATAAAGTAAAACACTTTAACTCACTGGAAAATTAATATCTCACTCATAACTCAGCATATTGACGTTTTGTTAGAAGCTATCAATCACTGTACTGCTAAGGCCTGTTGTGAGCCAATCACTGAACTCAAAGGATGGAAACGACAAAACCCACTCAATTAAGGCCACTGACCCTCTAACCCAATACTGTTAGCCTATAAGGGTCCACGAGATAGGCTAACTCCACTGCTCCTGAGAACTGACTAGATCGGGGACATCACAGTCCGCCCTCCCTGAATTTGCTTGTCTGCAAGCAAACTCAAAGCTGGATGTTGTAGAATACTGCCACCCTCCCAAGTAGCATCCTTTGCCGGTAGATCTTTCCACTTCACCAGATATTCCCTGATAACCCACCTCCAAAGATGATGCTCTCTAAAACCAGAATGGCATTAGGTATCAAAATCAACTTCCCCTCATCATCTAGAGGTTGTAAATCTGTAGAAGGAATCACTTGTTTCCCTAACGCCTTCTTGAGGTGCGACACATGGAACACATTGTGAACCTTACTGTCCACTGGTAGATCCAACTCATAAGCCACTTCATCGACACGTCTGAAAACCCTGAAAGGTCCATAGTATCATGGCTTGAGTTTCTCAATGCCCTTCTTACGAAGGGTGGACTTCCTATAAGACTGTAGCATCAGATACACCAAATCATCAATCTCAAAAGACCATTCCGCTCTTCGTTGATCAACATATTATTTTTGCTGATTTTGAGCTTTCTGAATGTTCTCTCTGAGTGCTCTCATAATATCATGTTTCTCCTGTAATAGATCCCCGGCACTAGGTACTCTGCTATCACCCAGCAACAAATCCAAGAAACTCGGAGCATCATATCCATACAACGCTTGGTAAGGTGTCATCTGAATACTCATGTGATGAGTGGTATTGTAGCAATACTCACAAAGGTATAACCACTTCACCCATGCCTTATGTTGCCCTGAACTGTAATTTCTCAAGTATCCTTCCACCCATTTGTTGCCTATCTCAGTCTACCCATCTGTCTGTAGGTGGTAGCTGGTGCTTAGAGTGAGTTTTGTCCTGCAAAGTTTGAATAACTCTTGCCAGAAGTTACTCAAAAACCTGCTATCTTTGTCACTGACTATGCTCTGAGGCAAACCGTGCAACATGAATACCTCTCGAAAAAACAAGTCTGCCACGTATGTAGCTGTGTAAGTAGTAGTGATTGGGAAGAAATGACCATACTTCGTCAATCTATATACTACCACAAAAATGTTGTCTTCCCTTGAGCTTTCGGCAAACCCATAATGAAGTCCATAGACAAGCATTCCCACTTCCCCTCGGCAATAGGAAGCAACTGAAGTAATCCTGCAGGGTATGTATGTTCTTGCTTGTTCTGTGTGACATCCCCGCTCTAGTCAGTTCTCGGGAACAGTGTGTTAGCCCTTTATTGGACCCTTGTGGGCTAGCTGGATTGGTTAGAGGGTCAGTGGTACTTTCTGGAGAGCTTGGTCGTTCTCGTTTCCTGAGCTCAGTGTTTGGTTCACAGCTGGTGTTTGCAGTTCAAGGGTTGACAGCTTCTGACGACACGAGAATATATTGATTTTTGAGGAAGTTATGTTTATTTAAGTGATTTAAGTTATTAATTAACTTATCATTTTTTTTATAAAGTCAAACTGACTTTATCTTTTAATATCACTTAAATATTCATAAAAGGAGTGATTTAAAATTAAATCACTTAATCATTTAAGTGGGTGCCAAATATTAAGTTCCTAACTATTGAAAAGGGATTTAATATTATATTAAAAGATTTAAATGATGCAAAGTGCGTATCTTCTTGGAAATGCGTGCCTTCTTGGATATAAGGCATTTTGGCAATGAGAAACCCTATGATTGATTATTTTGACTTTGCCTTGGATATTTTTCCTATGCCTTCCTCTGTGATCAGGGTTTGAGCAATACTTCCATTGGAGAACGATTCCTCTTCGATGTTGAGTACTTTTGAGACTGTGAGAGATCAGTTGAATTAGTACAATGGTGAGAGCTTCATACAGAGGTTCTACATGATTTTAACAGAGTTTTATTTCAGTTTATGCTTGCTGCAATAAGGAAGGGGGTTTCTACACTGGAGGCGTCCTCTTCAACAGTTCCTCAGCATTTCATTTCTGATTGTTCAGCTTCTTTACTTGGGCCATACATTTACATTGGGTTTTGTGCCTCTTTGGAGAAGGGCGTGTGAAGCCAGAGACTGGGGTGCTTTACTTTGGGCTCCTTTTGGTGCTTCATCATGGGCAGCTATCACTACTATTTCTTTGTAGCTGATTTTTGATTGGGAGAAGTCAGATTTGAAGGCTAGGAGTGCTTCTTTGTCAATTTTTCACCATTCCGGCTGGCAAACTGGAATTATTTCTTATTTAATTATTCTAGAGCATTTCGGGTATGTAATTCATTTGTAAACTCATTGTATGCATTGAAGAATAACATCTATTACATATATTGCTCAGAATATGTCCATGTTGCACTTTTATAAGCTTTAATATGATGCGCACCTTCTCTTCTATCTACAAACATTCTCTAAAAAGCTAAGTAAAACACAAAAAGATTTACGAAAAAGACAGGGGTTTCGTAGAGAGCCAGCAGGGCTCATCGCAGTGGTATCAGAGCATATTAATCCTACCAGCTTGTGGGAAAACAATTCTATGCGGCCACACCATAACAGGTTTGACAGGCACTACACACAGAGGGGCCCTGGAATTCAGCGAAATACTTTTGCACCTTTTCAAGCACCTCCATTGTACGAACAGGAAGAGGATTTTGATTTTCATAATATGGCTGAAAGGAATGATGATGCTCGTCTTAATGACGATGATAGGGATGCTAGAGAAGTACTGAGGGGAATGGTGGCTGGTCAAGAACAGGTGGCAAACATCCTTTAGCAACTTAGCACCAATTTGCAAAACTTGACAGTACAAAGGAGGCCGAATCTGGATCAAGATCAGGAAGGTAGCATACATGGAGAGCATCACAGGAATATTGCTCCAGCACGCACCTTTGAGAGAGCCACACGCCCTACTTTTGTTAGAAATGACATTGAGGAGGAAGAGGAGGTGGAAGAAGGTGGTGAAGGAAACTTTGTTGACAACATCCTGGCTATGCATGATGAATGGGATGCAATGCCTCCACGAGTTAAGGATCACCTTAACTTTGACCGTTTTATGAGTCAAAAAAGAGAACACACCAAGAACAGGAATGACAGGAGGCCTAGATACAAACATAATGATCTACGACAGGCTACCAATAAGCTTACCTTAGCGAACTATGATGGCAGTGGCAGAGTTACAGCACATGCCTGGGTGAGTAAATTGGATACGTTCCTGACACTACGTCCTATGCCAGAGGAAGATGCTATTAGATTTGCAGCCCTACACCTTGATGGCATGGCACATGACTGGTGGATTCATGGCATGGCTACTCTTCACCATGACCAGATTACCTCATACCGGGAGTTTATTGATAGATTGGTAGCGAGGTTTGATAGACATGATCCTGGACTGTTCTTTAGGGATCTAGCACAGTTAAAACAATTGGGTAGCTTGGAATCGTACATTGGAGAGTTCCAAACACTATCTCTAATGGTGACAGGCATTTCAGAGAGAAGGCTGATCATATTGTTTATTGAGGGTCTTTTTGAGCCCATGAAAGGTTGGATAAAGGCATTTGATACACCTACTTTACAGGCGACCATGAGGATAGCTCGCAGTATGGAGCTCACTACACCTTGTAAACAATTTGGCACAAAACCTTCTTCCTCCTACACTAAGAACAAATCTGATCCAAAGAAGGCTGATAATGATGATCAAAAGAAAAGATTTGCAGCTCCATTAGATCAGGACACAATGAATGATCTAAGTAGAAGGAAGCTCTGTTTTTACTGTAAAGGCCCATATGACTTCAATCATGACTGTCCCCTCAAGCCTAAAGGGCAAAGCAGGCACATGGAATGGTTCTATGAGGGAGAAATGTTGACTGATTTTTCTGATCAGCAAGCTGCTATTTATGACACAAATGAAGAAAAGTCAGAAAATGAGGTAGAAATTGAGGTAGAAAGTGAGCTACAAGAGGCTCATATGTCCAGCATGCAGAGAGAGGGTTCTTTCAGGCTCCGTGGGATTTTAGTGGGTCAAAGAGTCATATCTCTTTTGGACACAGGTGCAACCGACAACTTTATTGATTCACGGTTAGTGGAGAAAAGGGGAATTCAAACTCAGCAGTTTGAAGGCATTCGAGTGAAGGTTGCAGATGGTCACACTCTCACCTGTGAGAGGATGATTCTTGATTTACCATTGAAACTCAACAATTTTGAGTTTAAGGCAAATTTTTATGTTGTGAACATGGGAGGAACGGATATAGTTCTCGGCATGAAGTGGCTTCATGCTATAGGAGAGTTCACATTTAATTTGCGTGATATGTAGATGAAATTCAAAATTGATGGCACAAATCATGTTCTTAAAGCCATCAAGGACAACAATCTAAAAGAAATTTCACTTCGAAGAATGGAACATTTGATTTGACATGACATGGTAGAATGGGCTGTTGAGTGCAAGTTAATGCCTTCACAGTTAGAGCAACAAGCTTCTCCTTACCATCCGGATGTACAGGAACTCTGAATCAAACATGCAAAGGTTTTCAGTGCTATTCCACCAGGTAAACCTCCTGATAGAGGTATTGAGCACATCACTGAGCTGGATGAGGGCACGAAACCTATTAAGATCACTCCTTACCAGCACCCCAAACGTTTAAAAGATGAAATTGAGAAAACCATTAAGGAACTTTTAGCTATGGGGCACATTAGGCCGAGTAAGTCACCATTTGCTTCATCAGTTGTTTTGGTGAAGAAAAAGGATGGTACACTTAGGATGTGTATTGACTACAAGATGCTTAATAGGAAGACCATTAAGAATAGGTATTGTATTCCACATATAGATGAGCTAATAGATGAGCTTCATGGAGCTTGCCATTTCTCGAAGATTGATTTGAGGACTGGTTACCATCAGATCAGAGTCAGAGAGGAGGATATTGAGAAAACCGCATTCAGATGTCACTATGGACACTATGATTTCTTGGTTATGCCATTCGGCTTAACCAATGCTCCAGCTACATTTCAGTCTACTATGAACAGGGTTTTCCATCCTCTCTTGAGGAAATTTGTTTTGGTGTTCTTCGATGACATCCTGGTTTACAAAAAATCATGGGAGGAACACATTGTTCACTTAGATGAGGTATTGAGTATACTTGACAGGGAGTCCTTGTAGGCCAAGGAGCCCAAGTGTGCTTTGGGCATGGTTGAGCTTTTGTATCTGGGTCACATTATTAGTAGAGAGGGAGTCAACATGGATCCAGAGAAAATTCGAGCTATCATCGATTGGCCTACACCTGAGACGTTGACATAGCTCAGGGGGTTTGTAGGATTATGTGCCTTCTATCATCGGTTCGTTATTGGATTCTCGTGACATGCTGCGCCACTAACTGATTTGACTAAGAAGGGAGCCTTTGTGTGGACACCTCTTGCACAGGCATGCTTTGAGAAGTTCAAACTTCTTATGACTACTTGTCCAGTATTGGCTTTGCCGTATTTCGCCAAACCATTTGAGCTACATTGTGATGCTAGTGGAGAGAGTATTGGTGCAGTTATCATGCAGGATCGACACCCTATAGCTTTTGAGAGCAGGAAGCTCAGAGGTGCTGAATGGAGTTTCAGTATCTATGATAAGGAAATGTTGGCCATCATGCATGCCATGGCCAAATTCAGGCAATACTTGGTTGGTAGTAAATTCAGTGTTAAAACCGATCACAATAGTCTGAAATATTTTCTTGGACAGCGAGATTTGAACGAAAGGCAACAAAAATGGGTCAGCAAACTTCAGTCCTATGATTTTGACATTGCCTATGTCAAGGGCACTCAAAATGTGGTTGCTGATGCTTTATCTCGCCGTCCTCACTTGAGCTCTATTTCACTAATTTCAGAGGACTGGAGACACATGATAGTAGCAGATTATGCTAAGAATCCATGGGCTTCTAGCATAGTGGA
Source organism: Sequoiadendron giganteum (assembly GCA_007115665.2). Taxonomy (NCBI): domain Eukaryota; kingdom Viridiplantae; phylum Streptophyta; class Pinopsida; order Cupressales; family Cupressaceae; genus Sequoiadendron; species Sequoiadendron giganteum. Next base: position 671,710,825 of record CM021101.1, read on the forward strand.
CGGGACAGTAGAGGATGACATATACTCACTTGTGGATGATCTTATCATTTACAAAGGGAGGATATTTCTTGTCCTAGGTTCTGAGATGAGGGGCATGGTATTGAGGTCATTCCATGATTCACCTATGATAGGACATCCCGGTTACTTTAAGACCTACAAGCAGGTACGGGAGAGATTCTCTTGGAAGGGTCTCAAATCATTTGTTCTTCAGTATGTCAGGGAATGCCTTGTTTGTTAGCAGAACAAGCAAGAACACACATACCCTGTAGGTTTACTTCAGTCGCTTCCTATTCCTGAGAGGAATTGGGAATGCTTGTCTATGGACTTCATCACAGGCTTGCCAAAAGCTCAAGGGAAAGACAACATTTATGTGGTAGTAGATCGATTGACGAAGTATGCACATTTCTTCTCAATCACTACTACGCACACAGCTACTCAAGTGGCTGACTTGTTTTTTCGTGAGGTATTCAGATTGCATGGATTGCCTCGGAGTATAGTCAGTGACAGGGATAGCAGGTTTTTGAGTTATTTCTGGTAGGAGTTATTCAAACTTTGCGGGACATAACTCACTCCGAGCACCAGCTACCACCCATAGACAGATGGGCAGATAGAGATAGTCAACAAATGGGTGGAGGGATACTTGAGGAATTACAGTTTAGGATAGCAAAAGGCATGGGTGAAGTGGTTATACCTTTGTGAGTATTGTGATAATACCACTCATCACATGAGTATTCAGATGACACCATACCGAGCATTATATGGATATGATGCTCCGAGCTTTTTTGATTTACTGTTGAGTGACAGTAGAGTACCCAGTGCTAGTGATTTGTTGCAGGAGAATCAGGACATTATGAGAGCACTTAGGGAGAATATTCAAAAAGCTCAAAATCAACAAAAACAATATGCTGATCAGAGGCGAGTGGAGAGATCCTTCGAGATCGATGATTTGGTGTATTTGATGCTCCAACCTTATAGGCAATCCACCCTTTGTAAGAAGGGCGCCGAGAAACTTAAGCCACGATACTATGGACCATTCAGGGTTGTCCGACGTGTTGGTGAAGTGGCTTATGAGTTAGATCTTCTAGTGGACAGTAAGGTTCACAATGTGTTCCATGTGTCGTGCCTCAAAAAGGCATTGGGACCACAGGTGACTCCTTCTATTGATTTACCACCCCTGGATGATGAGGGGAAATTGATTTTGATACCTGAGGCCATTCTGGATTCTAGAGAGCGTCATCTTCGGAGGAGGGTTATCAGGGAATATTTGGTGAAGTGGAAAGATCTACCGACAGAGGATGCGACTTGGGAGAGTGACAGTATTCTTTAGCATCCAGCTTTGAGTTTGCTTATGGGCAAGCAAATTTGGAGAGAGCGGACTGTGATGTCCCCGCTCTAGTCAGTTCTCAGGAATAGTGTGTTAGCCCTTTATTGGACCCTTGTGGGCTAGCTGGATTGGTTAGAGGGTCAGTGGTACTTTCTAGAGAGCTTGGTCATTCTCATTTCCTGAGCTTAGTGTTTGGTTCACAGCTAGTGTTTGCAGTTCAGGGGTTGACAGCTTTTGATGGCATGGGAATATATGGAGTTTTGAGGAAGTTATGTTTATTTAAGTGATTTAAGTTATTAATTAACTTATCATTTTTTTTTATAAAGTCAAATTGACTTTATCTTTTAATATCACTTAAATATTCATAAAAGGAGTGATTTAAAATTAAATCACTTAATCATTTAAGTGGGCTCCAAATATTAAGTTCCTAGCTATTGAAAAGGGATTTAATAATATATTAAAAGATTTAAATGATGCAAAGTGTGTATCTTCTTGGAAATGCATGCCTTCTTGGATATAAGGCATTTTGGCAATGAGAAACCCTATGATTGATTATTTTGACTTTGCCTTGGATATTTTTCCTATGCCTTCCTCTGTGATCAAGGTTTGAGCAATACTTCCATTGGAGAACGATTCCTCTTCGATGTTGAGTACTTTTGAGACTGTGAGAGATTAGCTGAATTAGTACAATGGTGAGAGCTTCATATAGAGGTTCTACATGATTTTAATAGAGTTTTATTTCAGTTTATGCTTGCTGCAATAAGGAAAGGGGTTTCTACACTAGAGGCATCCTCTTCAACAGTTCCTCAGCATTTCATTTCTAATTCTTCAGCTTCTTTACTTGGGCCGTACATTTACATTGGGTTTTGTGCCTCTTTGGAGAAGGGCGTGTGAAGCTAGAGACTGGGGCACTTTCCTTTGGGCTCTTGTTGGTGCTTCATCATGGGCGGCTATCACTACTATTGCTTTGTAGCTGATTTTTGATTGGGAGAAGTCAGATTTGGAGGCTAGGAGTGCTTCTTTGTCAATTTTTCACCATTTCGGCTGGCAAACTGGAATTATTTCTTATTTAATTATTCTAGAGCATTTCGGGTATGTAATTCATTTGTAAACTCATTGTATGCATTGAAGAATAACATCTATTACATATATTGCTCAGAATATGTCCATGTTGCACTTTTATAAGCTTTAATATGATGCGCACCTTCTCTTCTGTCTACAAACATTCTCTAAAAAACTAAGTAAAACACAAAAAGATTTAAGAAAAAGACAGGGCTTTCATAGAGAGCCAACAGGGCTCATCACATTCTGCTGAAAAACAAAGCATTCCCTGACAGACTGAAGAACAAAAGACTTGAGACCTTTCCAAGAAAATATCTCTCGTACCTTCCTATAGGTCTTAAAGGAACCGGGATGTCCTGCCATAGGTGAATCGTAAAAGGCTGTCAACAGTCTGTCCCTCATCTTGAAACCATGGACTAGAAATATCCTCCCTTTGTAAATGATAAGATCATTTACAAGAGAGTATCTACTATCCTGTACTTGTTGTGACCTTTTCACACATCACCCCATCCAAGATGGGGACCCCCTAATTTTTGCTCCATTCTAGTCTTTTGGCTTTGGTTCTCTCTGTCTCTGGTCTTTTGTCCTTCCAGGGATGTCCCATTTGACCTCAGTTGAAGTAATTGACAAATTTAGGGTTTCTATTCTTTAGACCCGTCTGAGGTCAAGATTGAGTTACTCAGGTGAAATCTAAGTGCAGGAACACATTCAGAAAGCTCAAGGCAAAATCCCCTTGAAATCTCACTGAAATCCGACAACTTACTATTTTTAGTAAGTACCTAATTTGAGGCTTGTTCTTTAGGATTTCGGGATTCTAATGACTTCAGCACAATCAGGCAGCTTCAGAGTGCCTACACGCGAAATTTAAACGGATTCAGACAATTGGCTATTTTTTAGCAGTTCAGCCTTCGGAGGCTATTTTCAGGGTTTAGACAAGCAATTCTTCGGTGAATGATAGGAGAATTGATCTGGGTTTTCCAAGACCTTCGCGATGGTGTAACATGCAAATCAAGTTGGGGACTTTTAGAGTTCAGCCTTCCGAGGCTATTTTTAGGGTTTGCATGCAAAAAATTTCAATGCATGTCCGGATATTCCATCTGGGTTTCGCGAAAGCTTCATAGTGATATTACATGCAAGTGGATCGGATCAGTTTTCAGGGACTTACTATTTTTAGCCAGTGCCAAAACTTTGACCAGTTTTCTAGGTTTTTCTGGGTTTTTTGAGATCCCATGGGCACTGTGACATGCAAACTAGTCTAACATCTGATGGACCTCTTTTGGGACACTTACTATAAATAGCAGCTTTAGTCCAGTAGCCACCTAGCACTTCATTCCAACGAGCAGAACGGCAAACAGTATAAATTAGGACCAGTCGGGAGCACATGCAAGTTAGATTAGGGTTTCCCTGCCATGTCTAAAAATAGATGAAGCGAAATGCAGATATGTCAGAATGAAGCACACCACCATGATCAGCATCCTTTGGGCTACCTATTGGAAAATTTTGAGCAGAATCGGAGGACTTACTATTTTTAGTAAGTCAGGACATGGCTATAAATAGCAGGTATGCGCCGGAAGTTGGTATGAACAGAGCACTCAAGTTATCAGGATTAGACATAGCAAGTTTTAGGTCAAGTGGAGCTACTGAAACAGGCAACTTTGAAACTTACTATAAATAGCAGGTGGCTAAAAATAGCACGTCATCACCAGAAGCAATTATGAACAGGTCTCTCACAGCATCAAAAGCAACTAGAGCAAATTTCAAAGCAAACAAAGATACGAAAATTGATCAATTCTAGGGTTTGCTAAAACTAGCAAATGGCTAAAAATAGCATGTATTGTGCCGGATAAGATGTGAATCGGATGGCAACACCAGATGGAGGCACAACCATGCCAGTTCTGGTTCAGAACAGGGTGAAAATCAATGAAACCCTAATTTCTCCTAATTTTACTAAAAATAGAAAGCCAGAACAGGTTTAGGGCATTGGAAATTCATAAATGATAACTGCAATTAAACACCTTCATACACGCCCAGGAGAAATGAAAGATTCAAAAGTTCTAAGTATGAGATTTCCTTGAGCAAAGGTGAAATGAGCCTTCAAGAGGCATAGAAATTCTTCTAAGGCAAGAGATTTTCCTCCACATACCCCCATATGCACCTCGGGAAGGTGAAAGGTCACCTGAGGACATAGAAATATTCACTGAGACATCAAAATTTCCCAAGGCATCCTCAAATGCGCTCAAGGAAGGAAGTTGACAAGGTTAAATGCGCCAAGGGGAGGTGAAAAGTCACCATGGACGTAGTATTTTCCCCCTCACAAGCCAATATGCGCCTAAGGCAAATAGATTTCCCTCTCACACTTGCAAATGCGCCCAAGGAAGCTGAACAATCACTCTAGGCGTGGAAAGTCTTTCACATATGGAAAATGCACTTGGAAAAGGAAGCCAATACCCTCATATGTGCCAAGAGGAGGTGAAGAGTCACCTAGGACATGGAAACAAAAAAGCCAATATGCACCTGGAGGAGGTGAAGAGCCACTAAAGGGGGGCGGAATTCCTTCCAACACTAGCAAATGTGCCCAAGAGTGGAAGCATCGTAGGCTAAATGTGCCCAAGGAAGCTGAAGGGTCACAAGATGGAGGTGCCTTCCTTTGCAAAGGTGATATGCACCCAACATGGAAGTTCACTAAGCCATATGCGCTAAAGGGAGGTGAAGAGTCACCCAAGGCATGGGAATTCCTCCTCACACCCCCATTTGCACCCTCAAAGTTCCTCCTCTCTATAGAAAATGCACCTAAAGGTAACCTGGTAACAAGGTAAAGGTAAAAACATTGAAGGTGAAAGGAAAAGGGCACCAAGGGTAAAGGAAGTTTTCTCCTCAACATGTGAAGTGCGCTTGAAAATAGAAGTCCTCTATGAGGAATGCACTAGAGGAAGGTGAAGGGTCACCATGTGAAATGCGCCAAGGAAGAAAAATAACACTAAGGGTGGCGTGATTTTGAAAATACTAAGACATGGGAATTCCTCCTACCCATGGAAAATGTGCCCTAAGGTGGAAATTAACACATGAAAATTCACAAAGGGTAAGGTGTTAGCCTCTAGGCGTGACAATGCCTAAGGGGTAAAGGAAAAGGTTGATACATAAGATGAAGTATGCCCCTCATGGGTAATTTAAAATGAAATTTTCTAGGATTTTTTTTTTTTTTGCTAAAGCAAAAATTGCCAAAGCGTGAAGATGATTGAAGTGGAAGTTGACATGCCCAAATGCGCCCTTCAAGGGTAAAATAATTAAATTTAAATTCCTAAGGCATTTTTTAAAGGTAAAATGAAGAATATGCCTAGAGGATGATGCTAGTTTCCAGAGTTAGAAAAATCTTCAGAAGGAAAATTCTTCAGGGAAAAATCAAGAAAATTTGCCAAGGCAGAGAAGATTGAAATTGCAGGAGTGGAAAACATCCGGAAGAAACAAACATTAGCCATTTTTATTATTTTTAAATAATAAAAATTAAAAGAACTCCTTCGTCCGAATACACATAAAAATGATGGATTCTGGAAGAATTTCTCTTCTGGGTATTAAACATTTGCAATTCAGAAGTGAGTCAAGCTTACTCCACGCCATGTCCACATCGTTTCGATGGATATTTTTCCTAGTGCCTATTTTAAATAAAATTCCTAAGGCAAAATTGAGAGATTTCTCTAAGGCAAACGAGCAAAATGAATGAGAGGCACTTCACTAGAAGTTTTGAGCTAGACAATTTTGCCAAAGCGAAGACAAGATCAAATGACTTAGCCAAACATTTCGAAATTGTTCAAGAAAGTGAATGATTTAATATTTTAAGAAATCAAATGTAATGAGGCAGGCCTGTGCAGAGGTGATGAATTCATAATTCTAGAAGATGCCTCAGATGACAAGTGTTACAATGGAGAAAAGAGAGGGAAAATGAATTCAAAAATTTGCTAAGTATAGCCTCTGCAGGAATTCGACTAGGCTATAAGATTTTAAAATCCTCTTCATTCCTCTCACCAGTTGCTGAATGCAAAATATTGGCTAAGTAAAAGTATGAATTTTTGAAGAGGTTGCAATTGCTGAGAAGTTCGAAATTGTGAGAGAGCTAAAGGAGAAGTGCAAATTTGTAAAAGTTGAAGTTGTTGAAGGAAGTGCGACTCAACTTGCTGAGGCTGCAGTTGCTGAGAAGGTACGAATTTGCAAAAGTTGAAGTTGCTGCATTTGCTTAGAAGGTACGAATTTTCCAAAAGTGAAGTTGCTAAATGCTGAAGTATGACCTGAGAAGAAAGTTTGATGGTTGCTGAAAGTTGCTAAGTTAGAAGGAAAAGTACGAACTTCAAAGAGGAGGTTTCAAATTTGTTGAAAGTAAATTGCTGCAAGCAAAAATTTCCAAGTATTTGGCCTCATGTTGCTGCAACTAGAGAAGAAACTTCTAAAAATGTTGAAGTAAACAGGCGTAGTTGAGGTTTGCAGTTGAAAGTGACAAAGTGTTGCAGCCTTTTTATTTAAAAATCTGCTAGCACCCTCAAAAGCGATATATTGTTTTATAAAATCTTGTTTTCTAATGACTCTCTTGCCTTTTTGCAGAATGGCCGAATCAAGCAGAAGAGCTGCAGGCAGAAACAACCACACCGAGTCTAGACAGGCTGTGATCAAGAAATTGGGCAAGTCATTCTTGCCAGAATCCAAATTTTCATCAAAGCTCAGTAGGCTAGCTGACACGAACTTAGGCTCATTCAACATGGAAGCATTCAGAAGAAGGATATTGGGGATTGGAGGCCATCACCCATCAGTGACTTCGCACAGCATTGTCAGAAGTGGATTGTATGCAGCTACCAACTTTCTGCCAGCTATCTGGTGTCCAGAACTCATCATGGAGTGCACCCACCACTACAATCCAAAACAAAGGACGGTCACTTCGCAAAATGGCAAGGTGCTGGCTAACCTAACACCTGAAGCGATCGGAGGGGCATTCGAGATTCCAGTTCATGAGAAGATGATCTACAAGATGAAAGAGAGAGCTGGAAAGATGTACTCATCCACCACGGACCAGTGTGCTGATTTGATAAACACTAGGTGGATGATTAAGCCCAAGCCAACTCGCACCAAATTGCCCAAGCAGACAGTCTCAGAGGACTTGAGACAAGAGTTTGGTGATCTCATTATGATGCTAAGCAGAGTTGGAGGATGCCCCCAAGCATTCATCTTTGAACCTTGGATGTTCTATTTTGTCAACTTGGTGTTAGAGGGAAAGGATTACATGGATTGGGCACTGATGATCAGTGATAACATACATGAGCAGCTTCGTGGCGTGAGGAGAACGAAGACATTTTACATGGGCTCCTACCTTGTCTACATGCTGGCTCGCATGACAAGATACAGAGGGATCTCTTACAAAGAACCAATCGGTTGCGGTTCCCATCAGTTTAAAATATATGAGGCTTGTCCATAGTTGCATCTGACAAGCACAACTAATTACAAGAGAGTTAATGATGCCTTTACAATGCATATCACGAGGACCTTGCAGCAGAGAACCCACCACAGAATATCAAGGGAGGCACAAGAAATGATCAAGAAATTTGAATGTTGGTTTATCCAATTTCCAAAATTCACCTACATAAGGCTGCAAGGATTTTCCTCCTATCCATACAGATTGTCTCGGTATCCCACAAATAGGATAGTGATGCTGGAAGTATCTAGGCAACTGATTGCCTATGATAAGATTCAGAAGAAGAAGAAGAAAGGTGGACTCGGATTCTCGATTACTATGGAAAATTCAGATGAAATATTCCCATCACTACAAGTAGCAAGAGAGGTAGAAGTGGAGCTCCAATTCTTCCACCTTTCCTATCACACCAACAGGCATTACTACGATCCCCATAGAAACATCAGGTGGATATTGATAGAAGAGTTCAGGCACAAGGTGCAAATCGAAGACTTTTGGGCTAGTGCAGTGGATGAGATCGAGGTCAGAAAGAGAATGGTCTCTCGGATACCGTTGGAGATGGTCAGAGAGTGTGAGATCATCCCGGTGCCAGATTAGATTGAGGAAGATATAAACATAGTACAGGCTGACTACGAGATAGTAAGAGATACGCCTCTGCCACTCCCAGATTGGTCTGAGCCAGAGATCATTGACTTGGATACACTTTGTATCCCAGTCTTGACATTTACACGGAGTTAGATAGAGAGGCATGTCAGCCAAATCAAGGGAAGGTCAATTCCCCTCATGTACAATTTGATGGGAGACAATAGATTGCAGACAACTAATTAGAGGAGACGGAGTAATCCAACTCCAGAGCCTAGAGGAAAGGAGCCAGTTCGACCTGAGCCAGTGGTAGTTGAGGAGTCCATGCATACACCATCTCGAACACATTCTCCAAGCTTATAGGAGGTGTCATTATTTGTTGATCAGAGGGAGAGATTGGATGTAGAGCAGACAGAGCAAGTGGCGAGTCAGCCACCTCGTAGAGAATCAGTAGGTCAGAGCATCAACATGCCCCAAGAGGATCAACATCAAGAAAATCAGCAAGAGATAGATGAGGGGACGACAACTGATACTCAATTTCAGCAAGAAATTGAGGCGGCTCTCGAGGGTAATGCTACTTCAGATCAGAATGCCCAGAGCTCGGGAGACACGGAGCCCATTGATGACGGTGAGCCTCGTCAGAACGATGGCAAAGGAGAGGTTCACGAGGTAGAGGCCGAGGTGGAATAGCCTTTTATTATATCAGACATGCGGCAGGAGGTGCCAGAATGGCTAAGGGATAGGATGAGGCGTGATCCTGTAGATGAGACCGATCCTGCAGCCGAGATGGAGGAATTATTATAGAGGATTAGCGCACCTCCAACAAAGAAAAAGGCTAGGAAGTTTTCCAAAATATCCACAGATGAAGATGGATCCCGAACCTTACATATGGCAGTTCCTCGGGTAGAATGTGATAGAGATGAGGCCGTTCTTGAAAACTATGTTGTGACAACCATTGAACTAGGCCGCCCTACTGGAGCACAAGTGGTAGAGGAGTGCGATAATTCCTATCAGGAACTCAAGGATAGATTGTCCCATGTTGAGGGAAAATACAAAAGGTTTAAGGTAGAGCACAAGACACTGATAGGCTACATGAAACACTTGTCCCGTCCTTGTGGGCAAGAAAATACGGAAATTGAGCTTCCAGCTGAGTTTTCCAGGGAGTCAATCAGTGGGTTAGAAGATTTGAAGAGAATGGCATAGCAGGCAGACAAGTGGGTTGCCAATGTGTGTACAGAAACAAGAAAGTTCATGAAAGATCTTGCACATGCCTATGGGCAAGCTTCCGACATTATGGCTAGAGTGGAGGCAGTTAACCATGCTTGGGGTGAAGCTCGCATCTATCAGACGAGAGTTGTTCTCCGTTTAGGGGCTTTGATGAGCATACCTCAACACACTTTGGTTGAGGGAGGTGTTATCCAGCAGGGAGATAGATATGACTTTGCCAGATGGTATTCTTCAGTAGTCACAGGCCGGGGATTCTATGATGCATCACAGGCAGATTCTATCAGGGTCAAAAGGCCATGACGAACATCTTAGATGGAATTCTCAACACGTTGGAGGCAATATTTTCCAAGAGGTTGACAGTTGAAGAGGTAATTGCAGATGAATTGAAAGACAGATTGACGCCATTTTTCTCTAAGGTAAAGACCTTCACACAGGATGATTTCGAGAACACAGCCACGTTCTCCAATATCATATAGAACACCTAGGACGCCCTTGTTGCTTGGAAGAAATCATGTGCCCGGCATGGGCAAACAGTTGTAGTTTTAGAGTTTCAGTTGGATCACATTCCTCCTATCTCCGATCAGGAAGTTGAGGCAGTCTTGGCCAGATTCATCAGATTTGCAGCCAGAGAGAAGGAGAAAGGAAACGCCCTTCTGGACGATGACCTTTTGGAAGGAGACGACGTGCATTGATGGCAGGGTGTGATGCATTGATGAGGAGTGGAGGGCGCATTCATTGCCCCACTCCTCTCGGTGGCAGTTTTTAGGGCAGAAACCCTAATTAGATCATGGGTGGCTCAATCTGAGCCCTTTATTGTAATCAGATCTGAACCGTCCACCAATTGGACTCATTATAAAAGGGGCATCCCCCCTCATTTGTAAATAGTTAGAATTAGAATCAGAGATAGATCAGAGCTAGACAAAGATAGAGATTGATAGAAGTTAAAGTAGAGCTAGGAGTTAGCTTAGTTGGAAAGGAAAGAAAGACTTTCCCTTTGAAAGTTTTTGCAAAAGATTGTTGTGTAAGACTCTCATGATATAAAGATTTCATTGATTGGTGACTTCATTTTGTGTTGTGGGCAGTTGACGAGATCTTTTTGTCTTTCCGATTCGAATAGAGTAAAGTAAAGTAGATTTGTTTTCATGCAAGTAGAGTTAATTGTGCAATGAGACATTAGTTTGGGAATATCTTCCCATATCCATACCACTGGTGGACTTGCTGATGGTAAGTCTGCTCCTGCGTGGTCAACTAGAATCTCAGCACTTAACTTCGATTGTGTTCAATGTGCCCACTTGCTTCGTTGTGAAGGGGTGTGCATGGTGAATCTTAATTTGAACATCTCATCCATCCTTTGAAGATTGCACCAGCTTTGCCAGAGTTGTCCGAAGGGGAGATGAAACAAAGTGTGGTTTGAAGACTGTCAAAGCTAATCCTTGCATTCCACCCGTAGAAATAGATTGTAGAATTCCTATCGCTACCTCCTTTAAATTCAGCATTTCTCGATCCGTCCAAATACCAGAGCATCATAGTCAAAATCCTTCATTTGCTTGAGCATATAAAGTTGAACAATTACGTAAGTCCCCTTGGAATACCCAGCATATTCACATCAACCAACTGAGTCTATTCGCATTAAAGGAACCTTGGAGTCGAATGCATGAACTTTCACGCAATCTTAGCATGCAGAACACTTGATCAAGAGAGAATAGAGTGACTGTTGGACCTTTTATTCTGTGTTGGTGTTGTCATAAAACACACATCAATAGTACTATTCCCTCCACTATGCCATAATCCCACGGATTCTTGGCATATTTTGCAACAATCATATGATTTCAGTCCTTTGAAATCTTAATCATAGAGCTCAAGTGTGGGCGGCGGGATAATGCGTCAACAACTATATTTTGTGTACCTTTGACATGAGAGATGTCAAAATCATAAGACTGAAGTTTGCTAACCCATTTCTATTGTCTCTCATTCAGATCTCGCTGTCCTAGGAAATGTTTCTGACTGTTATGATCGGTTTTAACACAAAATTTACTACCAACCAAATATTGCCTGAACTTGGCCATTGCATGCATGATGGCCAACATTTCCTTATCGTAGTTGCTAAAACTCCTCTCAGGACCTCTCAGCTTCCTACTCTCGAAAGCTATAGGATGTCGATCCTGCATAATGACTGCACCAATACCTTCACCACTGGCATCAGTGTAACTCAAACGGCTTGGTGAAGTCTAGCAATGCTAATACTGGACATGTAGTCATGAGAAGTTTAAACTTCTCAAAGCATGCCTGTGCTAAAGGTGTCCACACAAAGGCTCCCTTTGTCAAATCTATTAGTGGCATAGCATGTTGCGAGAATCCACTAACGAACCGATGGTAGAAGGTGCATAATCCTACAAACCGCTTGAGTTGTGTCAATGTCTCAGGTGTAGGCCAATCAATGATAGCTCAAACTTTTTCTGGATCCATACTGACTCCCTCTCTATCGATGATGTGACCCAGGTACAAAAGCTCACCCATGCCCAAAGCACACATGGACTCCTTGGCATACAAGGACTCCCTATCAAGTATGCTCAATACTGAATCCAAGTGGGCCATGTGTTCCTCCCAAGACTTGTTGTAAGCCAGTATGTTGTCGAAGAACACCAAAACAAATTTTTTCAAGTGAGGATGGAAAATCTGTTCATGGTAGACTGAAAAGTGGCTGGAGTGTTGGTTAAACCAAATGGCATAACCAAGAAGTCATAATGTCCACAGTGACATCTGAAAGTGGTTTTCTCAATATCCTCCTATTGGACTCTAATCTGATGGTACCCTGTCCTCAAATCAATCTTTGAGAAATAGCAAGCTCCATGAAGCTCATTTATTAACTCGTCAATCTGTGGTATGGCATACCTATTTTTGATAGTCTTCCTATTCAACATCCTATAGTCGATACACATTCTGAGTGTACCATCCTTTTTCTTCACCAAAACAATTGATGAAGCAAAGAGAGACTTAATCGGCTTGATGTGCCCCATGGCTAAAAGTTCTTTGATAGTCTTTTCAATTTCATCTTTTAATCGCTTGGGGTGCCGGTAAGGAGTGATCATGATAGGTTTTGTGCCCTCCTCCAACTCTATAATATGCTCAATACCTCTATCAGGAGGTCTACCCGGTGGTATAGCAATGAAAACCTCCGCATGCTTGACTCGGAGTGCCCGAATATCTAGATGATAAGGAGATTCATGCTGCTCCTTTTGTGAAGGCATTACCTTGCATTTTGCTGCCCAATCCACCATGTCATGCTGAATCAATATTTCCATTCTTCTGAGTCAAATTTCTTTTACATTGTTGTCCTTGATGGCTTTGAGAACATGATTTGTACCATCAACTTTACATTTCATCTCCATGTCTCGTAAATTAAGTGTGAACTCTCATATCGCATGAAGCCACTTCATGCCAAGAACTACATCTGTACCTCCCATGTTCACAACATAGAAATCTGCCTTAAACTCAAAATTGTTGAGTTTCATTGGCAGATCTGAAATCATCCTCTCGCAATTGAGAGTGTACCCATCTGCAACCTTCACTCTAATGCCTTCAAACTGCTGAGTTTGAATGCCTCTTTTTCCACCAGCCGTGAATCAATAAAATTATGGGTTGCACTTGTATCCAGAAGAGATATGACTCTTTGACCAGCTAGTATCCCACGAAGTCTGAAAGAACCTTCCCTCTGCATACTCGACATGTGAGCTTCCTGTAGCTCAACTTCAACCTCCTTTTTTTCCTCATTTTCTGATTTTTCCTCATCCATATCATAAATTGCAGCTTGCTGGTATGAAAAATCAGTCATCTCTTCTCCCTCAAAGAACCACTCCATATTCCTATTTTGTCCTTTAGGCTTGAGGTGGAAAACATGGTTGATGTCATATGGGCCCTTGCAATAAAAGCAGAGCTTCTTCCTACATAAATCATTAATTGCTTCATGATCTACTAGTGCTGCAAATATTTTTTTCTGATCAGAATTTTCAAACTTCTTTGGATCAGATTTATTATCATTGTAGGAAGTGGATGGTTTTGAAAAAAATTGTTTTTGAGGTGCTGTAAGCTCCATACTGCGAGCCTTCCTCATGGCCTCCTGTAAAGTGGGTGGATCGAAAGCTTTGATCCAACCTTTCATGGGCTCAAATAAACCCTCCATGAATAGTATAATCAACCTCCTCTCTGATATGCCTGACACCATAACTGAGAGTCTTTGAAACTCTCCAATGTATGACTCTAAACTACCCAACAGTCTTAACTGTGCCAAGTCTCTAAAGTATAGTTCGGGATCACGTTTGTCAAACCTCTCTATCAATCTATCTGTAAACTCCTGGTAGGAAGTAATCCTGTCATGATGAAGAGTTACCATGCCATGGATCCACCAGTCATGTGCAATGCCATCTGGGTGAAGAGCTGCAAATCTTATGGCATCCTCTTTCGGCATAGGCCACAATGTAAGGAAGGTATCCAATTTGCTCACCCAAGCTCGTGTTGTAACTTTGCCACCGCCATCAAAAATAGCTAAGGTAAGTTTGTTGGTAGCCTACCTTAGATCATTATACCTGTGTTTAGGCCTCTTGTTAGTCCTGTTTCTGGTATGTTCTCTTTTCTGGCTCATGAATCGATCAAAGTTAAGGTGATCCTTAACTCGTGGAGGCAATGCATCCCATTCATCATGCATAGTCATGATGTTATCTGCAAATTTTACTTCACCACCTTCTTCCACCTCCTTTTCCTCAACGTCATTTCTGAAAAAATTTGGGCGTGTGGGTCTCTCAAAGGTGCGTGTTGGAGCAATATTCCTACGAGGTTCTCCATGTATACTTCCCTCCTGATCTTGATCCTGATTCTGCCTCCTCTGAACTGTCAAGTTCTGAACGTTGGTACTAAGCTGCTGGAGGATGTTTGCCACCTGTTCTTGGCCTGCCACCATCCCTCTCAGTACATCTCCGGCTTCCCTATCTTTATCATTAAGATGACCATCATCATTCCTGTCAGCCATATTATCAAAGTCTAATTCTTCCTCTTGTTCGCAGAAATGTCGGAAAAGGTTCAAAAGTACTCTGAATTCCAAGACCCCTGGGTGAGTAGTGCCTGTCAAACCCATTCTGATGTGGCCGCATATAGAATCTACTAACCCTCCAGGCTGGCAGGATTAGAGCTCTGATACCACTGTGATGAGCCTAACTAGCTCCCTCTCAAACCCCTATTGTTTTGTTTATATTTTTGTGTTTTTAAGTTTTTTTAGAGAAAGTTTCTAGAGAGAAATAGAAAGGGTGGCAGCATATAAAAGCTCATAAAACACGAATCAGAGCTAATATTGATCAAGTGTAAATGTAGAGAGTATTAAATAACCATAACAATAAGATTACAAATTATAGACGTACCTGTAAGCCTCCAGATTATTTAAATAAGACATTATCCGAGCTTGGCAATTGGAAATGGTGAAAACTGGCAAAATAGGACACCTAGGCTAAAGATATGACTTCTCCCCAATAGAAATTGGATGCAAGTAGTCTTGAAAGGTGGACGCGAAGAAAGGAACACTGAAAAATGCAAGAAAGAAGGCGTTTCAACAAGAATCTTCACATGCCTAGCCTCCTAGTGACATGTTTCCCAAGGCTAAAAAGTACGGCCAAGCAAGAAACTATGGAATGAACACTGGAAACTACAAAGAAACCTGAAGGAGACGTCTCTAACAAAGAAGCCCTCTTCTTTATTGAAAATTGAATAAAACTGTACAAATAATCCTGTTTAAAACACTGAAGAACTCCTAAAGTGAGGCTCCCATCGTTGCAATCATTCAACTAATCTTTCATAGTCTCACAATCACCAATTTGTGAAGAATTGTCACTCTACAGATATAAATTTCTTGAAACCCTTGTCTGAGAGAAATCAAGCATCAACCAAAGCAAAAGAAAATGTCAAATAATCCATAATCGTGCACGAATTTTCCTTAGCTTCCTTATAAGGACAAAAAGGCACACATTTCCAAAAGTGACGCAAATTTCACTTTAAAATACATTTAAATATATTTTATATCTTTTCAATAGTCAATAATTAAATAAGATGGTGCCCCTTTTGATAAAATGTTTTAATATTCACTTAAATAAATTTAAGTGATACTTTATTATAAAATCAAGTTGACTTTATAATATTCCAACAAATAAAGTAAAACACTTTAACTCACTGGAAAATTAATATCTCGCTCATAACTCAGCATATTTACGTGTCGTCAGAAGCTATCAATCACTGTACTGCCAAGGCCTGTTGTGAGCCAAACACTGAACTCAAAGGATGGAAACGACAAAAACCCACCCAATTAATGCCACTGAACCTCTAACCCAATCCTGTTAGCCTACAAGGGTCCACGAGATAGGCTAACTCCACTGCTCCTGAGAACTGACTAGAGCGGGGACATCACAAGCGCCTCATGATCGGAATGTAGCTACACACACAGTAACATAAAAAATGTTGTGCTTGTGTTTTGAGGTTTGCCTTAGTCAAACTTTCGCTTTGGTTTCCCAACCACCACGAACAACCTATAGACCACAAGATGTAGAAAAATGATAAAGAAATAGAAAAAATAGACACAAGATAGTAGAAAGCAAAGACAATCTAGATGTTACTCTACAAGTAAGATAATACAAATTAGCAAATAACCCAATATTACCTTCCTTTCTATGAGCTTGAGAAGCTAAAAGGGGAAGGAGAAGAACAACATCACCAGAACAATGGACTAGAGCTATGACAACCTGCAATGACAATGGTACTGGAGCAGCAAGAGTGGCATAGTAGTGAAATATGAAGCTAACAAGAGCAAGAGAGAGCGATGGAGAAGCAAAGAGTGATAGAATGAACTAAAGAATTGATAGAGTGAAGAGATAGCTTGAGACAGTTGGAAAAGCAAAATACATGAAAGAAGAATACAATAACTAATAAATGGAAACTAATCTAACAATGAAATGATGGGGAAGAAAGAAGAATTCCAACTTACTCAAGATCCAATTCTCTAGCAAGCTCCTCACGATCGGATTGCACCTACACACACAATAATAAAACAAATGTTGTGGCTTTGTTTTGAGGTTTTCCCTAGTCAAACTTCCACTTTGGTGTTCCCACCTCCATGAATAGCCACTAGACCACAAGATATATGCTACTCTACAACCAAGATAATGCAAATAAACAAATAAGCCAATATCACCTTCCTTTCTACATGTTGGTGAAGCTGACATGGGAAGGAGAAGAACAAGATCACCATGCCAATGGAGTAGACCTATCACAACCTGCAATGACAATGGCATTGGAGCAGCACGAGTCACGTAAAAGTGAAGTATAAAGCTAACAGGAGCAAGAGAGCATGATGGAAAAGAAAGGAGGGATAGAATGAGCAAGAGAGTTGAAAGAATAAAGAGAGCTTAAGAGAGTTGGAAATGTAGAATCTAGAAAGAAGAATACCATAACTAATAAATGGAAACTAATCTGATAGCGAAATGATGGGGAAGAAAGAAGAAGAGTTCCAACTTACTGAAGGTCCAACTCTCCAGCAATCTACTCATGATCTAATGGTGTTGGACCAGCAAGAGTGGTGTCGAAATGAAGTATGAAGATGACAAGAGCAAGGGTGAGTGATGGAGAAGCAAGGAGTGATAAAATAAGCTTGAGAGTTGATAGAATGAAGAGAGAGCTTAAGAGATTTGCAAATGCAAAATACAGCTGGAAGAATACTATAATTAATAAATGTAAATTAATCTAACAACAAAATGATATGTAAGAAATGTAATGCTACTTTTCTCCAGTAGTTATTTAAGTAATAGTAACAAATTATCATATGTTGATTTAACATTTACCTAGTGAATGACATGCATATCACATACTATGCAGTCACTCATTATTGAACTATATATAATCTACGTACTCAAAATATATTCTAAGATGATAATCATGCATTCCACACTACATGAGCATCCTCCTTTCCTATATGTCAAGTATAATTGAATGGAAAATAAGTAAAAACTTTCCCGAAAAAGAGTTCATATCTTTCAACATATGCAAAAAGTTATTGGGTTGATCAAATCCAATAACAAGGTACAATAAAATAAAACATGGTACTCTTCCTAGGGATCTCAACAACGCTAATAAAATATTATCATGCATTGAGTACTTTCATAGTGAAACATTAGGTCTGATATTTCCTTCATGTTAACACAAGAGCAAAGATTGGTTTAATTAAAATGATGATTTGACTACCACAATTAAGATATGAGACTCAACAAGGCCATTGGGACCTCCAAACAATGGATAGAGACATTTTTATTTTACAAGAAAGCAATAAAAAGCATTAAACAATTTCCGGCATTATAATTTTTTCATGTACGAAGGTTCATCAAAAGAAAACTCTATAGTATGATCCCAAGAAACCATCTATAATCCTTTTGTTGGTCTTCCCATTTTTATCCATAAGCTAGTCAAATATTTGTTAATTTTCTTATAACACAATTCTCTAAAATGTGATGTAGTACAAAGGACTCCAACTCACTCTTAATCAGACATATTTCACAACAATGGGTTTCACTCATCTCACTTTCTTAGGCAATCATCCTTCAAGACACTTTCATTCACAAGGCAACTTCTAGGTTTTAGTCTCACAGACCCAAACAAGATTACACATGCACCCTTTCTTTACATTGAAGACTCTAACAAATTCCACCCAATCCCTTCAAGGACCTTCATGCACTCATTTATGCTTACTCCTTTCAGACTGCCCTCAATGTGCAACTATGCCACTTCTCAACCACAAACCCCAACCTTGCTTTTCAAAACACAAACCACTAACTCAACACTTGAGACAACTTTCATAGGGTAAATACAACATGACAAAACTCACCATGCACCCCAAGACCAATGACTTCCTATTCTGATTGCACCTCCTTCAGAAACTAACCACATAGCTTGTAGGTCTCCTAAATGGATTGTCAGAGCTTTCTCTCAACTCAAGCACTGAAAACCAGAAAAAATCACATAATTGGATACCCTTTTGGATTGTTTCAAACATATTCGAAAATGACCTATAGGTCTTTTGTAACACAATACTCAAATCTTGTTGTTTTAATCCAAAATTAGGCCTACCTAAGCATGGCTACAAGAGGGGTTTAGTGATTCTACTACTTACAGACTCAAATTTACTTACCCAACACTTGGAACACCCTTAGTTGGGTCTATAAATGCAAATTTAACCATCACAACTCCCTGTCCATAAGTATTTTATCAAACCCTAGGCTCTAGGCTCATTCCTTCCTTACTAAACTCTGTTTTTTAGACTAGGGCATCATTGTATCTACCCATAACCTCACCTTCAGGTACAATGGATTGGAGATCTCTTAGAATGCATGTATCTCCTTCATCCTACTAGTTTGTAGAAGATTTTAACAACTAGAAGTGTAGAAATGCAATTTGGAATGTCTGTGGTGACCCTAAACCAAGGTTTTGACAAATTTTATAAATCTGGCAATATCTTTCTCAAAACCTTATCAATTTGCATGATACCAACTTATAAGGAAGTTTATTGAAAGAAATTCTCATACAATCATTTAGAAATGGACTTCTCCCAATACAGGGCCATATAGTACATCAGAACAACAAATTTTATGTAGAAGATGTAAGAAAACCGTGTTTTTCATTATTCAAATTCAAAACTATAATCACCCACACCACTTCCAACGTACATAAGGCTGTTTAAAGGAATTTCCAAACATGTCCCTATAGTTTCCAATTGCCTCCAAGAAAAACTAAACCCGTATGACTCTTCACCTTCCCTATGTTGCATTTTTGCAATTTTGCGTCTTTTTGGACAAATATTACACCTTTACAAAATTTCACATAATAAACTCAAATGACCATCCTAATGACCCTAACATATGAAAAATGACCTTTATGACCTTATTACAAGGTGTAGACAACAAAATTGAAGCAAAATCCAAAAGTTGGATTATGGAGACATGAATAGACATGGTTCTCCTACACCAAAATGCGATACATCTCTATAATTCAATTATAACCTTTGAGTACAATTCAAAGCCTTAACTACATCTTTTAATATTTTTGAAACTATAAACTCTTCCAATGAACATCATCGAATGAAAATTTTAATATATTTTTTCAATCTAACCCACCTATACGGTATAACTATACATAACCAGTTTCCAACCATGAAAGAGCAATGAGTATTTTCAATAATTAGAGGTGGTTTCTCCCCTTGTAAAAAATTGACATGTCCCCATGTCTAAGCCTAAGAGAACCAAAATTTTGTTATCTTAGCTAATGCAAGATGATATTTTCCAAATTGTGTGATCCTAAAATAATTATACAACATGTGGAAAATGGGCCCATAATGTAAGAAATCGTAGTGTCAATTTTAAAGACATATCAAGAATAGTAATACTCTATTCTCAAAATAGGTACAAGCCAAACAAATATTAGTTAATATGAAACATATCTTAATTATGAAGACAACTTCCTTATATAAGAGGATACTAGCCAGATAAAATGTAAAGCTTAGCAATAATAACGCTATTCTCAAGTTTATTTGAGATCTCATTATGAATAAATTGAGAGAGTTGTAAATGCAGAACACAACGAGAAGAATACTATAACTAATAAATGTAAACTAATTTAGCAGCGAAATAATGGGGAAGAAAAAAGAAGAATGCCAACTTACTAAAGGTCTAGTTCTCTAGC
Source organism: Sequoiadendron giganteum (assembly GCA_007115665.2). Classification (NCBI taxonomy): domain Eukaryota; kingdom Viridiplantae; phylum Streptophyta; class Pinopsida; order Cupressales; family Cupressaceae; genus Sequoiadendron; species Sequoiadendron giganteum. The sequence continues at coordinate 671,731,227 of CM021101.1, forward strand.
AAGGTCCTCACAATCAGATTGCACCTACACACAAAGTAACAAAAAAAATGTTGTGGTCGTGTTTTGAGGTTTGCCTTAGTCAAACTTCCCACCTCCATGGACAACCGATAGACCAAAAGATGTAGAAAAATGATAAGAAAATAGTGAGAATAGACACAACATAGTATAGACCAAAGACAATGTAGATGCTACTCTACTAGTAAGATAATGCAACTAAACATATAAGCTAATATCACCTTCCTTTCCACAAGCTCATGAAATTGAGATGGGAAGAAGAAGAACAAGATCACCACACCGATGGTGTAGAGCTATGATAACCTGCAATGACAATGGCATTGGAGTAGCAAGAGTGGCATAGAACTAAAGTACGAAGCTAACAGGAACAAGAGAGATTGATGGAGAAGCAAGGAGTGATAGAATGAAGAGTGAGCTTTAGAGAGTTGCAAATGGAAAATATAGTGAAAAGAATACTATAAAGAGTAAATGTAAACTATTCTAACAGAGAATACTATAAAGCTCAAGTTCTCCAAAAATCTCCTCACAATCGAATTTCACCTACATACATAGTTACAATCAAAATATTATGGTTATGTTTTGAGGTTTGCCTTGGTCAAACTTTCGCTTTGGTGTTCCCACCTCCATGGACAACCAATAGACCGCAAGATGTAGAGAAATGATAAAGAAATAAAGAGAATAAACACAAGATAGTAGAGAGCAAAGAATATCTAGATGCTACTCTACAAGTAAGATAATGCAAATAAGCAAATAAGCCAATATCACCTTCCTTTCTACAATCTCGTTAAGCAAAGAAGGGAAGGAAAAGAACAAGATCACCATGCCAATGGAATAGAGCTATGACAACTTGCACTAACAATGGAATAGCATTAACAAGAGTGGCGTAGAAGTCATGTATGAAGCTAAAAGGAGAAAGAGAGAGTGATGGAATAGAAAAGAGTGATAAAATGAGCTAGAGAGTTGATAGAATGAAGAGAGACCTTCAGACAGTTCGAAACGCAGAATATAGCAATAGCAATACTATAACTAATAAATGTAAACAAATCTAATAATGAAATAAGATGGAAGAAAGAAGACGAATGCCAACTTACTGAAGGTCCATTTCTCCTACAAGCGCCTCACGATCGGATTGCAACTACACAAGCAGTAACATAAAAAATGTTTTGCTTGTATTTTGAGGTTTGCCTTAGTCAAAATTTTGCTTTGGTGTCCCAACCTCCACAAACAACCTATAGACCACAAGATGTAGAAAAATGATAAAGAAATAGAAAAAATAGACACAAGATAGTAGAAACCAAAGACAATCTAGATGCTACTCTACAAGTAAGATAATGCAAATTAGCAAATAAGCCATTATTACCTTCCTTTCTACGAGCTCGTGAAGTTAAGAGGGGAAGGAGAAGAGCAAGATCACCAGCCCAATGGACTAGAGCTATGACGACCTGCAATGACAATGGCACTGGAGCAACAAGACTGTCGTAGCAGTGAAATATGAAGCTAACAAGAGCAAGAGAGAGCGATGGAGAATCAAAGAGTGATAAAATGAGCTAAAGAATTGATAGAGTGAAGAGATAGCTTGAGACAGTTGGAAATGCAAAATACAGGAAAGAAGAATATGATAACTAATAAATGGAAACTAATCTAACAATGAAATGATGGGGAAGAAAGAAGAATTCCAACTTACTCAAGCTCCAATTCTCCAGCAAGCTCCTCACAATCGGATTGCACCTACACACACAATAACAAAAAAAATGTTGTGGCTCTGTTTTGAGGTTTTCCCTAGTCAAACTTCCACTTTGGTGTTCCCACCTCCACGAATAGCCACTAGACCACAAGATGTAGAAAAATGATAAAGAAATAGAGAGAATAGAAACAAGAAAATAAAGAGGAAAGACAATATATATGCTACTCTACATGTAAGATAATACAAATAAACAAATCAACCAATATCACCTTCCTTTCTACATGTCGATGAAGCTGACATGTGAAGGAGAAGAACAAGATCACCATGCCAATGGAGTAGAGCTATCACAACCTGCAATGACAATGGCGTTGGAGCAGCACGAGTTGCGTACAAGTGAAGTATGAAGCTGATAGGAGCAAGAGAGAGTGATGGAAAAGAAAGGAGTGATAGAATGAGCAAGAGAGTTGATAGAATGAAGAGAGCTTGAGAGAGTTGGAAATGTAGAATACAGTAAGAAGAATACCATAACTAATAAATGTAAACTAATCTGACAGTGAAATGATGGGGAAGAAAGAAGAAGAATGCCAACTTACTGAAGGTCCAACTCTCTAGCAATCTCCTCACAATCTGATGGTGCTGGAGCAACAAAAGTGGCGTCGAAATGAATTATGAAGATGACAAGAACAAGGGTGAGTGATGGAGAATCAAGGAGTGATAGAATGAGCTTGAGAGAGTTGGAAATGCAAAAGATAGCAAGAAGAATACTATAACTAATAAATGTAAACTAATCTAACAACAAAATGATAAGGAAGAAATGTAATTCTACTGTTCTCCAGTAGTTATTTAAGTAATAGCAACAAATTTTCATGTGTTGACTTAGCATTTACCTAGTGAATGACATGCATATCACATACTATGCAGTCACTCATTATTGAACTATATATTAACTATATACTCAAAATATATTCAAAGATGATAATGATGCATTCCAGACTACATGAGCATCCTCCTTTCCTATATGTCAAGTATAATTGAATGGAAAACAAGTAAAAAGTTTTGAAATGTGCTAGCTAATTTTTTCACATTTTTTGACACATTAATTTCACCCATTAATGTTAGTGAAATCATAAACCAACTGAAGGGAACCCTTTCCTCTGATCAACCTAGATCCCAGTGCAGGCAAGGTGAGAGCAGACTCAAAAGGGAATCGTTAGCACAAAGCTGAAACTCAAATTCACAATTCCCCTTCATAGTTTACAAAACAATTAGAATTGTGAGCTTTATCTAGATCCAAGGGAAAACAACCCCACCTAGTTTCTTTGTTATTACTAAATTCCTTCACTCTTGGATCCGAAGTACTAGGAGATTGACTGTTTTGATCAGCAGAGAAGTGTTCTTTGTGCGCTTCTTAGAGTGTTGACTCTTTGAACAAGTCACCTCCCCACTTACTTAAACTGATATCTTTAAAAACAAATCTCTCCAAGGGCGTAGTTTGATTCTCAAACCCAATGCCACCCATGTCACTATCAATGTATAGAGAATCATCAAAGCTGGCTGCTTTCAAAGTTTTATCATTCTTTCCTTCAATGGACCTATCATGAGTAGGTGTGTTATTGATTTCATCATTAGTAACCCCATGCACACCAAATAAGTCTTCTTGATTACTTGTCATGAACCCTTCATGTGAAAACTATTGAGGAGTTTGGACAGCAACCAAAGGAGAATCATTCATCATAAAATCTTCAACATGATCTTGCATGAAATCATTAGAATCATCACCAACATCATCAGTATGGTAATGATCATAAGTTGGTTCAATGACACCACTACTGTTTCCTTCAACTTGCTCTTCTTTCGCGAACTCATCCCACACCACAGTTCTACCAACATCTTCAAAACTCTCTGTCACCCACTCTATCTTCTTCAAAAGTGGCTTCAATTTCACCACATTTATCAAACAATTCCTTGATCAGCATAGCAGCAATAGGAGAATCCTTTTCTTCATGTTCATATGCGTCCAAGAGGAGAGATTGGACATTTGGTGGAACTTCATCAACCTCCTTAATAGTGAGAACAAGAATTTTCTTCACAGCTGCAATGAAATTCTCTTCTTGTTTGCTCCAAGTGGACATAAAGAGGTAGTGGAACAATTGATAAATCTGATCATGCATCTCCAAGTCTAATAGCAAGTTACTTGTCTTGAGATCTGAAAATGTCTTTAAGATAGTAACTTTTCTAGGAAATTGACTGCTACCAGTTTCATCAAGGTCTTGGAAACTTTCCACAATCCTATGTAGAATCTTCTTCATAGTTTCATCATCATAAGGCATCAAAGGTGCAACAATCCTCATAAGTTCACTAAGGCATGAAGTAACCAACAAGCTCATTTCTTCATCAAGATGCCCAATCCAATAAGGATGCATCAAATATGTCACTGTAGGAGATAATGCCTTATTCAACAATTCAGCAGATGATTGTTCGACTTGGCTCAAACAAATTTCCAATTATGATAATAAACTCACTTCTTCAACCCTTGACTGACATTCTTCTTTTTGTCTTGTTCCTGCAACAAAAAGGGACCTTGCCAAACTTCTTTCTTCTTCAGAAGTCATAACCAAATCTAAATTCTCACGTTACCTAGTCCTCAGAAAATGCAACATCTTTGGAGCTTCTGAAAGCTAAACTGAGCTCAGGTGAAGAATCTAATTTCTTTGTCACTCATCTCTCCACTGTACTTTGTCTTTTCCACAAGATGGCAGGATCTTAGCTCTGATACCACTGAAATGTGCTAGCCAATTTTTTCACATTTTTTGACATATTAATTTCACCCATTAACGTTAGTGAAATCATAAACCAATTGAAGGGAACCCTTTCCTCTGATCAACCCAGATCCTAGTGCGGGCAAGGTGAGAGCATACTCGAAAGGGGTGTTAGAATGTTATATTCTAGATATTTAATGGTCAATGCATATATAGTGTTTCTACTGTTGCTACAGTAGTCTGCTACAGTAGTTGGCTGTTAGACATTTAATGTCTATAGTTGTATTTTCCTTTTATATATTATGTAACTTATTTTTCATGTTAATGTATGAAAGCTTTTACCATTTTATGGTATCAGAGCAGCTAGGGTTTCTAGGCGCTTTTGTTTTGAAATTTTTTGTGAGTTTTTTTTTAGGTTGTAATTCAAAAAAATTTGGGGCATCTGGCCGCGATCTTTCTCAGTATTTGGTCGCGTTTTATTTGTCTGGGCATTTCTCTGCCTGTTCATGGCCTTCTGGGTGTGTGTTTTAGGGCCACGTTCTATTCTAGGTGTGTTCGTGTCTTCTGCCCCTGCGCGACTGCTGGTAAACGCGATTTCGTGTTTTTTCTATTGCGGATGTCTATCTTTTAAGCATATTTTTTTTACTGTCTTTGGACACATGACCTTCATTTCTCTGTGCATATTTCTGAAACCTTCTTTGGACGCAATTTTCTCAGCTTTTTGGACACGTTTTTGCTCTTGGCCGCACGATTTCTGGTCGCATTTTCCTATTCCTTCTTGAACGCGTTTTCAAGGGTTTTGTGTCATGTTTTTAGCCGCGTTTTTCACCTATTTCTGGGCACTTTTTTTGAAATTTTCTGTAATTTTTCTGGTCTTCAATGGCGGGCAAGGGTTTTTGAAACTCGACTAGGGTTTTGACATGGTTTTTCAACTCGAATTTTTGTTTTTGGTTGCAGATTCCTTGTGGGTTTTTCGTAAGCTCAACTAGGTTGTCGTTAATTTTTTCTGGGTACCTCGGTTTCTGTGTCTCACAATTTGTGCCACTAGGTGTTGACAAAATTTTTTGGGTAGTCAATTTTTTTTTTTGGGTTTTCAACATTCTTTTCTGGGTATTCTTCCAATCTTTTGGATTTTGTCATCAACGTGCCTCGAAATCCGTGCTAAGGTTTCATCTTTTGACTTTGTGCATTTTTTATTTTCATTTTGCCTTCACCAATTTGACCTTAGGGTACGTGATGGCATCTCTAATGAACATAATGCTCGAAAGTAGCCAGAAGTTCAACGGGAAGAATTAAAACACTTGGAAGCAACGCATGATTACGATCTTCGAATATTGTTGCCTTGATCAGATCATTTTGGGGAACTCAACTCGTCCCACTGTAGTCGGCAAGGACTAGGACAAATGGGATGAACGCAACCAGGAAGCCGTCATGCTCATCAAACTCTCAGTCACAAATGAGCAACTACCTCAGGTACCGTCTGGCAAAACTGCTTCACAAATTTGGGATCATTTGAAGGCCCTTCATGAAACCTCCGACAAGAGCAGAGCGTTCTTTCTCAAGAACATGCTCTTTTCCATCATGATGGATGAGAAAATGTCCTTACAAGAACATGTCATGAAGATTAAGGACATTCGTGATCAGTTGGAGGCGATTGGTCGAACAATGGAGGAAGAAGACATGGTTGTCATTACTCTGAAGAGTCTTTCACGTTCGTATGAGTACTTCATCGAGACGCTGAATATCACCTCCACTAATGTTGATCTCAAATTTGAAGATCTTTAAAACAAGCTCTTGCAGCAGGATCAATGGCGACAACAGTTTGGAAGCAGTACCAGTTCCACCTCCATAGAGCAAGCGTTCTCTACCAAATATTTTGCTAAGAACAAAGGGAAGGCTCAATCTTCTCAGCCGAAAGGCTCTGGTTCTTCTCAAGAAAACAAGAAGAAAAAGAACATTTAGTGCAATTATTGCCATAAGTATGGTCACATAAAAGCTGATTGTCAAATTCGGATGGCTTCTGAACAAAAGAAGTAGGGAGAGTCTCAACAAAAGGCTAATGTCGCGGAGCACACTGAGCAGAAAGAGTTTGCATTCTATGCTTTTATGGCCAAGAGAATTGCAGATCCAATCCAATCTTCTACCTGGTATATTGATTCAGGGGCTTCTTGGCATTTTACTCATCATCAAGATTGGTTCACCAGATATGAACCATTCACTGATTCAGTGATCTTTGGAGACGGCGAAGAGTACACAGTTGCTGGTAAGGGCACTGTTTAGATTCACATTGGAGGAAGAAATTTACTCTTTCTTGATGTCTACTATGTTCCAGGCATGGAACATAATCTTCTCTCTGTCAGCCAGATCATGAAGCATTCTCCTCAGTTGGATGTTATATTCAGTTCATCCACTTGCAACATTGTTGATAAGGCGACATGCACTACGATTGCTATGGGACTTGAGGATCATGGTTTGTATCGACTTGCTGATTCCGGTGATTCTCAAGAGCACGCTCTGGCAGCAAAAAGTACTTCCATCAGCAAACTTTGGCATCAGCGTTATGGGCACTTGAATGTGCACTATCTCTCTCAATTGTCTCGGGAGGGTTTGGTTGCTGGTCTACCTGAGATCCAAACTCAAAATCATGGAGTTTGTGGAGCCTGTCAAGCTAGGAAGCAGCATCGGACACCATTCTCGGATGGTGATTCTTGGCGAGCCTCCAAGGTACTTCAATTGGTTCACACTGATGTATGTGGACCAATGAACACTCCATCTGTTACTGGGTCCAGGTACTTTTTACTATTTCTTGATGATTTCAGTCAGAAAATGTGGGTGTATTTTTTGAAATATAAATCAAATGTGTTTAATACATTTCAGCAGTATAAGGCCTTGGTTGAGAAAGAATCGGGCTCTCACATTGTTACTCTAAGGTTAGATAATGGGGGGAGTTTTGTTCAACTGACTTGTCTACTTTTTGTGCTAAACACGGCATCAAACAACAACTCACCACACCATACACTCCTCAGCAGAATGGTGTCGTTGAACGTAGGAATCACACCATTACTGAAATGGCTCGTTCTATGCTAGAGTACAGGCATGTACCCAAGAAATACTGGGTTGAAGCAGTTTATACTACAGTCTACCTCTTGAATCGGTCACCTACACAGGCCGTTAAGAAGATGACTCCAGAAGAAGCCTAGTCAGGACGTAAGCCTAAGGTGGGCCATCTGAAAGTTTTTGGTTCTACAACTCATGTATGGATCCCAGACGCCAAGCGTGCCAAGTTGGACTCCAAGAGCCAGAAACTTACGTTTACTGGTTACAACGACCATCACAAGGCATACAGGTTGATTGATGTGGAGACAGATCATCTCATATTCAGTCATGATGTTGTGATTGATGAGACTACTGGTCCATTTGTTCCTACTACCAACCCTAAGGATCAGCCTATGTAGGTTCCAGATGATGGTGTTCGTCTTCCTTTTGGTTCCCTTGATGAGAGGGCTTCAGAGCATTTTGACTCTGAAGATGAGGAGTCTACCGGTCATGATATAGAACCACCTGATCTTCCTTAGGATTCATATCTAGATGATGTTGTTCCAACAATCCCAAAAGATGTTGTTTCTCCTACTTCAGATGTTGGTACTTCAAATCATCGACCTAAGTGGTGGCTCAAGACTATTAGTGATCTTCAAAATGATGAACTCATTGAGGGTAGATCAACTTGCAGTAAGAGCAAGCAACCAAACACAGTCAATTTTTCTCTTATGGCCAACCTACACAACATCTATGAGCCTCAGGCATATTTCGAGGCTAAAGGAATTCCAGAGTGGGAAAAGGCTATGGAGTCCGAATACCATAGTCTTCTGAAGAATCACACTTGGGTTCTTTCTGATCTTCCTCCTGGGAAGAAACCTATCAATTGCAAATGGGTCTATAAGGTCAAGTATCATGCTGATGGCACTTTGGATAAATACAAGGCCAGATTAGTCGCTCAAGGATTCACACAGTGGGAGGGCATTGACTACGAGGAGAATTTTGCTCCTACTACCAAGATGAGCACAATTCATCTTCTTCTCGCTATTGCAGCCCAATTCGCATGGACAGTTCATTAGATGGATGTTAAGAGTGCCTTCCTTAATGGTGATTTGCAAGAAGAAGTCTACATGATGTAGCCTCCTGGTTTCAAGGTTGCTGGCAAAGAACATCAGGTATGTAGGCTCATGAAAGCACTCTATGGACTGAAACAGTCTCCCCATGCATGGTACATCAAGATTGATCAGTACTTGGTTGATCATGGTTTTCAGCGCAACCCTTTTGACACTAATTTGTATGTCAAACAATCTGGTGATGATGTTTTGTTTCTTGTTATCTATGTTGATGACTTGATCATTACCGGCAGTTCAGCACACTTGATTAGAGCAATCAAACAGGATTTGTGTCAGAGTTTTGACATGATAGATTTGGGGCTTCTCCATTATTGTTTGGGTATTGAAGTTTGATAGACCGCTGATGGTATTTTTATCTCTTAGTCTAAATACGCTCAGAGTCTTCTTGACAAGTTTCAGATGCAGGACTGCAAACCTGCCTCCACACCTATGGAGAAGCGGCTGAAGTTATCAGCCAACTCTGATTCACCTCCGATCGATGAAACGACATTCAAGCAACTAGTGGGCAGTCTCATCTACCTCACTGCCACTAGACCTGACATCAGTTTTGCAGTGAGCTACATTTCTCGCTTTATGACTTCTCCGAAAGCTGATCATTGGCTTGCAGCGAAGCGAGTGCTGAGATATGTTAAGGGCACTTCCGATTATGGCATTCTGTATGGCAGGTGCAAGGATCCAAAGCTGATTGGTTATACAGATTCAGACTGGGCAGGTTCAGTGGATGACAAAAAATCTACTTTTGGATATGTATTCAATTTGGGTACCGGTGTTGTAACATGGACCAGCAAGAAGCAACAGGTAGTGGCTCTTTCCTCAATCGAAGCAGAATATTGAGGAATAGTTAAAGCAGCATGTGAGGCAGTTTGGCTCCATCGCATGCTTTCTTACATGCACATGTCACAAGTAGGTCCTTCTCCCTTATACACTGACAATCAAGGGGTGCTCAAACTGGCCAAAAATATAGTCTTCCATGAACGTACCAAGCATGTCGAGCTTCATTGTCACTACATCCGCAAGCTGGTAGAAGACAGATTAGTTCAACTGTAGTATGTTCCAACAGCGGATCAGACTGCCGATATTCTCACCAAGTCTCTGAGCTCGGATAAGTTTGTCAAATTCAAGGGGCAACTTGGTGTTTTTGACCAATTGACCATTAAGGGAGGGTGTTAGAATGTTATATTCTTGATATTTAATGGTCAATGCATATATAGTGTTTCTACTGTTGCTACAGTAGTCGGTTGTTAGACATTCAATGTCTATAGTTATATTTTCCTTTTATATATTATGTAACTTATTTTTCATGTTAATGTATGAAAGCTTTTACCAGTTTAAGGGGATCGTTAGCACAAAGTTGAAACTACTAGAAAGTACAATGAAAGGAGATAACAATCAACTCAACCACTTATTCAGTGGGAGGATTGAGAATGAAATTACATTGCTGAAAGTAAATATGCAACTCGACCACTTATTCAGCGGGAGTGTGTTGATGGCTCAGCCGATCAGCAATATGATGTTCAATGCATTACAAAAAGCAACTAGGCGACATGCCAACCTCTTCCACTTTTTAGAGGGTGATACAAGAAGCAAATACTGAAATGAAAAATTGAGGCAAGGCCAGTCTCTTCCACAATTGTGAGAAAATGCAAGAAGATAAGAATGCTGACAGTACAATTGTTCAACTTACAATATGATAGAACTCCTGCCAATATCATTGTATTTCATTTGTCTCAATGCTACAATAATAGAATAAGTCTCTCCTATCATCAAAATGACTTTCTGACCCAAAACCCCACTCAAATGATAGACTTTTACAATCTGATATGACAGACCGACAACTAGAAAATGCAGACCGACAACTCTATGACCCACTAAAATGATCACAACTCCATCAAAACTACTCCAAATGACATGAGACTAAGTGCAATAAACTCCAAGGAAGATGGCAACCAAGTTACGACCAAGAAAAAGCTGCAACAACTACTCAATGAATTTTCTAAACATTTTCCAGGCAAGATGAAGTGGTATGGCCTCAAGAGGGGTGACTTTAGCAAGATAAAATCCAAATCTGCATAATAAAACCTAAAACTCTCCAAAAAGGGGCGCCCAAAGAAGACATTGACATATGCAAACTACCCATAACAATATAAATTTTATCCTAAGACTTGTGAGCAAAAACTACTTTCAGCTATACTAAACCAACAAATACAAAAACTGACAGAAATGCAAGAAACCCAACTACAATGTGCTCAATTTGTTCTTGAGGATTAAGAACAACAATATCTCAACTAGTTGCTATCTTTCAAGCAAGAAGTCAAGCCAAAGCTAGGAGGTATGCATCCCTCGAAGTAGCTCACTAACCATTTTGGTAGCATAACTTTACAGTAGATATCTGAGATAATGAACTAAGAGCCCAATGCTCTTATTTATAACATTTCTTGCTCCAAATTAAAAATTCAATCCCCCTCCAAATGAATGCCAAAACCAAAATCGAATTCACAATGCCCATTAGTGTCATTTGCATTTCATTTCTCCAAGTCGTCCTCCTCCAAGAAGCATTATACTTTATTAAAATGTCAATAAAGTATATTATGGCATCCAAAATAATAATAAAGTGAGACACTTTATTAAACTGATTTGATTCCTCCAGGCTAGGCATCAAAACAATAAAGTGCAATATAAATATAATTGACCACTTATTTCTCCAACGCGTCTGAACGTGCCTTTTAAATATTTCACTTAAAATAATATTCTAATCAAATATCAAACTTGCCAAAATAATCACCTCAAATGTTGTAGACCAACTGACTATACTGCCCTACCCGGAATAGCCATAACACCAAGTTGCTGAAACACTACCAAAATTAGCACCCAAGGTGTTGAAGAAAAAAACTGCTCAAATTGACCTACCAGATATACCCACTGCATTGAACCGTAGGAACCCTGGTAAAAATAGAACTTACTAAAAATAGCATATTGCTAAAAATAGTAAGTTGTTCCAAACTCATTTTTACCATAATCCGAGTAGCCGTCGTACTTACTAAAAATAGTAAGTCCAAAAAAGTTCTCTGATTCAGTTGCATGTCACACCATCATGAAACTCTCTGGAAACCCAGAAGGAATCCAGAATTCGAACTATAAAACTTCAACATGCAAACACCCAAATCATCAAAAGAAACCTCCAAGCAGCTAGAAACCCTAATTTTGCTTTTGACTAGCCTACAGGTATCCGGGAATAGGCTAACAGTCACTAGAGAGAATACTGCTAAAAATGGGGACTTTGCAAGTTTCCCGAAAGAGTTCATATCTTTCAACATATGCACAAAGTTATTGGGTTGATCAAGTCCAATAACAAGGTACAATAGAATAAAACATGGTACTCTTCCTAGGTATCTCAACAATGATATTAAAATATTATCATGCATTGAGTACTTTCAAAGAGAAACATTAGGTCTAATATTTCCTTCATCTTAACACAAGAAAAAATATTGGTTTAATTAAAATAATGATTTGATAAAAAAATTATGATATGAGACTCAACAAGGCCATTGGGACCTCCAAACGATGCATAGAGACATTTTTATTTTACAAGAAAGCAACAAAAAGCATTCAACAATATCCACCATTATAATTTCTTCATGTAAGGAGGTTCATCAAAAGAAAATTCTATAGTATTGATCCCGAGAAACCATCTATAATCCTTTTGTCGATCTTCCCATTTTTATTCACAACCTAGTCAAATATTTGTTAATTTTCTTATGACACAATTATCTAAAATGCGATGCAGTACAAAGGACTCCAACTCACTCTTAATGAGACATATTTCACACATCTCACTTTCTTAGGCAATCATCCTTCAAGACAGTTTCATTCACAAAGCAAGTTCTAGGTTTCAGTCTCACAGAACCAAATAAGGTTACACACACACTCTTTCTTTACTTTGAAGACTCTAACACACTCCACCCACTCCCTTCAAGGACCTTCATGCACTCATTTATGGTTACTCCTTTCAAACTACCCTTAATGTGCAACTATGGCACTTCTCAACCACAAACCCCAAACTTTCTTTTCAAGACACAAACCACTAATTCAACACTTGGGACAACTTTCATAAGGTAAATACAACATGACTAAACTCACCATGCACCCCAAGAACATAGACTTCTTATTTTGATTGCTCCTCCTTCACAAATTGACCACAATGCTTGTAGGTCTCCTAAACGGAATCTCAGACCTTTCTCTCAACTCAAGCACTGAAAACAAGAAACAATCACATAGTTGGATACCCTTTTGGCTTGTTTCAAACATATTCTAGAATCACCCATAGGTATTTTGTAACACAAGGCTCAAATCTTTCTGTTTCAATCTAGAATTAGGCATAACTACAAGAGGGGTTTAGCGATTCTACTACTTTCAGACTCAAATTTACTTACCCAATGATTGGAAAACCCTTAGTTGGGCCTATAAATGCTAATTTAACAATCATAAGTCCCTATCCATCAGTATTTTATCAAACCCTAGGCTCTAGACTCATTGCTTCCTTACTAAACTCTGTTTTGTAGACTAGGGCATCATTGTATCTGCCCATAACCTCACCTTCGGGTACAATGGCTTGGATATCTCTTAGAATTCATGTATATCGTTCATCCTACTAGCTTGTAGAAGATTTCAATGACTACAAGTGGAGAAATGCAATTTGGAATGTTTATGATGACCCTAAACCAAGGTTTTACTGTTTTTATAAATCTGGTAATATTTTTCTCAAAACCTTATCAATTTGCGTCAAACCAACTTTACAAGGAAGGTGATTGAAATAAGTTTCTCATACAATCAATTAGAAATGAACTTCTACTCATACAGGGTCGTACAGTACATCAGAACAGCAAATTTTATGTAGAACATGCAAGAAAACAGTGCTATTCATTATTCAAATTCAAAACTACAATCCCCCACACCACTTCCAACATACATAAGGCTGGTTTAAACGCAATTTCAAACATGTCCATTCAGTTTCCAACTGCCTCCAAACAAAACTAAACCTGAATGACTCTTCACCTGCCCTTCCATATGTTGCATTTTTGCAATTTTGCATCTTTTTGGACAAATTTTACACCTTTGCAAAATTTTACATAATAAACTCAAATGACCATCCTAATGACCCTAACATATGAAAAATGACCTTTATGACCTTATTACAACGTGTAGACAACAAAATTGAACCAAAATACAAAAGTTGCATTATAGAGACATGGATAGACATGGTGCTCTTACACCAAAATGCGATTAGGCTTGACATCTCTATAATTGAATTATCACCTTTGAAGACAATTCAAAGCCTTAACTAGATATTTTAATATTTTTGAAACAATAGAATCTTCAAATGAACATCATCCAATGAAAATTTTAATATATTTGTTGAATTTATCCCACCTATATGGTATAACTATACATAACCATTTTCCAACCATGAAAGAGCAATGAGTATTTCCAATAATTAGATGTGGTTTCTCCCCTTGTAAAAAATTGACATGTCCACATGTCTAAGCCTAAGAGAACCAAAATTTTGTTATCTTAGCTAATGCAAGATAATATTTTCCAAATTGTGTGATACTAAAATAATTATACAACTGTGGGTTATGGGCCCGTAATGTAAGAAATCGTAGTGTCAATTTTAAAGACATATCAAGAATTGTAATACTCTTTTCTCAAAATAGGTACAAGCCAAAAAAAAATTAGTTCATATGAAACTTATCTTAATTATGAAAACAACTTCCTTATATAAGAGGATACTAGCCAGATAAAATCTTTAGTTTAGCAATACTAAAGCTATTCTGAAGTTTATTTGAGATCTCATTATGAATAAATTGAGAGAGCTGTAAATTCATAACACAACAAGAAGAATACTATAACTAATAAATGTAAACTAATTTAGCAGCGAAATAACGGGGAAGAAAAAAGAAGAATGCCAACTTACTAAAGGTCCAGTTCTCCAGCAAACTCCTCACGATCGCATTGCACCTACACACAAGGTAACAAAAACATGTTGTGGTTGTGTTTTGAGGTTTGCTTTAGTCAAACTTCCCACCTCCATGGACAGCCGACAGACCACAAGATGTAGAAAAACGATAAAAAAACAGTGAGAATAGACACAACATAGTAGAGACCAAAGACAATGTAGATGCTACTCTACTAGTAAGATAATGCAACTAAACATATAAGCCATTATCACCTTGCTTTCCACAAGCTCGTGAAGCTGAAAGGGGAAGAAGAAGAACAAGATCACCACACTGATGTTGTAGAGCTATGATAATCTGCAATGACAACGGCATTGGAGAAGCAAGACTGGGATAGAACTAAAGTACAAAGCTAACAGGAACAAGAGAGATTGATGGAGAATCATGGAGTAATAGAATCTGCTAGAGAGTTGATAGAATGAAGAGTGAGCTTCAAAGAGTTGGAAATGGAGAATACAATAAAAAGAATACTATAACTAGTAAATGTAAACTAATCTAATAGCATATCACAGAGAAGAAAGAACAGGAATGCCAACGTACTAAAGGTCTAGTTCTCCAAAAAGCTCCTCTCGATCGAATTGCACCTACATACATAATTACAAACAAAATGTTGTGGTTGTGTTTTTAGGTTTGCCTCAATCAAACTTTCGCTTTGGTGTTCCCACCTCCATGGACAATAAATAGACCGTAACATCTAGAAAAACGATAAAGAAATAAAGAGAATAAACACAAGATAGTAGAGAGAAAAAAATATATACATGCTACTCTACAAGTAAGATAATGCAAATAAGCAAATAAGCCAATATCACCTTCCTTTCTACAAGCTCGTGAAGCAAAGAAGAGAAGGAAAAGAACAAGATCACCACGCCAATGGAATAGAGCTATAACAACTTGCACTAACAATGGCATAGGATCAACAAGAGTGGTGTAGAAGTCAAGTACGAAGCTAAAAGGAGGAAGAGAGAGTGATGGAATAGAAAAGAGTGGTAGAATGAGCTAGAGAGTTGATAGAATGAAGAGAGACCTTTAGAGAGTTTGAAACGCAAAATATAGCAACAAGAATACTATAACAAATAAATGTAAACTAATCTAACAACGAAATAAGAGGGAAGAAAGAAGATGAAGGCCAACTTACTGAAGGTCCATTTCTCCTACAAGCACCTCATGATCAGATTGCAGTTACACACACAGTAACATAAAAAATGGTGTGCTTGTGTTTTGAGGTTTACCTTAGCCAAACTTTCGCTTTGGTGTCCGAACCTCCACGAACAACCTATAGACAAAAAGATGTAGAAAAATGATAAAGAAATAGAAAAAATAGACACAAGATACTAGAAACCAAAGACAATCTAGATGCTACTCTACAAGTAAGATAATGCAAATTAGTAAATAAGCCAATATTACCTTCCTTTCTACGAGCTCGTGAAGCTAAGAGGGGAAGGAGAAGAACAAGATCACCAGCCGAAAGGACTAGAGCTAGGACAACCTGTAATGACAATGGTGCTGGAGCAGCAAGGGTGTCATAGCAATGAAATATGAAGCTAACAAGACCAAGAGAGAGCGATGGAGAAGCAAAGAGTGATAAAATGAGCTAAAGAATTGATAGAGTGAAGAAAGAGCTTGAGACAGTTAGAAATGCAAAATACAGGAAAGAAGAATACGATAACTAATAAATGGAAACTAATCTAACAACGAAATGATGGGGAAGAAAGAAGAATTCCAACTTACTCAAGCTCCAGTTCTCGAGCAAGCTCCTCACGATCGGATTGCACCTACACACACAATAACAAAAAAAATGTTGTGGCTCTGTTTCGAGGTTTGCCCTAGTCAAACTTCCACTTTGGTGTTCCCACCTCCACAGATAGCCACTAGACCACAAGATGTAGAAAAATGATAAAGAAATAAAGAGAATAGACACAAGATAGTAATGAGGAAAGACAATATATATGCTATTATACAAGTAAGATAATGCAAATAAACAAATCAGCCTCTATCACCTTCCTTTCTACGTGTCGGTGAACCTGACATCGGAAGGAGAAGAACAAGATCACCACGCCAATCGAGTAGAGCTATGACAACCTGCAATGACAATGGCCTTGAAGCTGCAAGAGAGGCATAGAAGTGAAGTATGAAGCTAATAGGAGGAATAGAGAGTGATGGGAAAGCAAGGAGTGACAGAATGAGCAAGAGAGTTGATAGAATGAAGAGAGAGCTTGAGAGAGTTGGATATGTAAAATACAACAAGAAGAATACCATAACTAATAAATGTAAACTAATTTGACAGCGAAATGATGGGTCTATAATTGCTAATTTAACCATCATAAGTCCCTGTCCATAAGTATTTTATCAAACCCTAGGCTCTAGGCTCATTCCTTCCTGACTAAACTTTGTTTTTTAGACTAGGGCATCTTGTATCTGCCCATAACCTCACCTCGGGTACAGTGGCTTGGAGATCTCTTAGAATGCATGTTTATCATTCATCCTACCAGTTTCTAGAAGATTTCAACAACTACAAGTGGAGAAATGAAATTTGGAATGTCTATGATGACCCTAAAGCAGGGTTGTGACCGTTTTTATAAATTTGGCAACATCTTTCTCAAAACCTTATCAATTTGCATCAAACCAACTTTACAAGGAAGGTGATTGAAAGCAATTTCTCATACAATCAATTAGAAATGAACTTTTGCCTGTACAGGGCCATATAGTACATCAGAACAGCAAATTTTATGTAGAACAT
Organism: Sequoiadendron giganteum; assembly: GCA_007115665.2. NCBI lineage: Eukaryota > Viridiplantae > Streptophyta > Pinopsida > Cupressales > Cupressaceae > Sequoiadendron > Sequoiadendron giganteum. The sequence continues at coordinate 671,748,602 of CM021101.1, forward strand.
GCAAGAAAACAGTGCTATTCATTATTCAAATTCAAAACTACAATCACCCACACCACTTCCAACATACATAAGGCCGTTTAAAGGCATTTTCAAACATTTCCATTCAGTTTCAAACTGCCTCCAAGCGAAACTAAACCCATATCACTCTTCACCTTCCCTATGTTGCATTTTTGCAATTTTGCATCTTTTTGGACAAATTTTACACGCTTGCAAAATTTCACATAATAAACTCAAATGACCATCCTAATGACCCTAACATATGAAAAATGACCTTTATGACCTTATTACAAGGTATAGACAACAAAATTGAAGGAAAACACAAAAGTTGCATTATGGAGACATGAATAGGCATGGTGCTCCTAAACCAACATGCAATTAGGCTTGACATCTCTATAGTTGAATTATAACCTTTCAGGACAATTCAAAGCCTTGACTACATATTTTAATATTTTTGAAACTATAGACTCTTCAAATGAACATCATCAAATGAAAATTTTAATATATTTGTTCAATCTAACCCACCTATATACGTAACCATTTTCCAACCATGAAAGAGCAATGAGTATTTCCAATAATTAGAGGTGGTTTCTCCCATTGTAAAAAAATTGACGTGTCCCCATGTCTAAGCCTAAGAGAACCAAAATTTTGTTATCTTAGCTAATGCAAGATGATATTTTCCAAATTGTGTGATACTAAAATAATTATACAACCTGTGGATAATGGGCCCATAATGTAAGAAATCGTAGTGTCAATTTTAAAGACATATCAAGAATGGTAATACTCTTTTCTCAAAATAGGTACAAGCCAAAAAAAAATTAGTTGATATGAAACTTATCTTAATTATGAAGACAACTTCCTTATATAAGAGGATACTAGCCAGATAAAATGTTGAGCTTAGCAATACTAACGCTATTCTCAAGTTTATTTGAGATCTCATTATGAATAAATTGGAAGAGTTGTAAATGCAGAACACAACAAGAAGAATACTATAGCTAATAAATGTAAACTAATTTAGTAGCGAAATAACGGGGAAGAAAAAAGAAGAATGCCAACTTACTAAAGGTCCAGTTCTCCAACAAGCTCCTCACGATCGGATTGCACCTACACACAAGGTAACAAAAACATGTTGTGGTTGTGTTTTGAGGTTTGCCTTAGTCAAAATTCCCACCCCCATGGACAGCCGATAGACCACAAGATGTAGAAAAACGATTAAAAAATAGTGAGAATCGACACAACGTAGTAGAGACCAAAGACAATGTAGATGCTACTCTACTAGTAAGATAATGCAACTAAACATATAAGCCAATATCACCTTGCTTTCCACAAGCTCGTGAAGCTGAGAGGGGAAGAAGAAGAACAAGATCACCACACCGATGTTGTAGAGCTATGATAACCTGCAATGACAATGGCGTTGGAGCAGCAAGACTAGCATAGAACTAAAGTATGAAGCTAACAGGAACAGGAGAGAGTGATGGAGAAGCAAGGAGTGATAGAATCTGCTAGAGAGTTGATAGAATGAAGAGTGAGCTTCAGAGAGTTGGAAATGGAGAATACAGTAAGAAGAATACTATAACTAGTAAATGTAAACTAATCTAATAGAAAATCACAAAGAAGAGAGAACAAGAATGCCAACTTACTAAAGCTCAAGTTCTCCAAAAAGCTCCTCATGATCGAATTGCACCTACATACATAGTTACAAATAAAATGTTGTGGCTATGTTTTGAGGTTTGCCTCTGCCAAACTTTTGCTTTGGTGTTCCCACGTCCATGGACAACCAATAGACTGCAAGATGTAGAAAAATGATAAAGAAATAAAGAGAATTATCACAAGATAGTAGAGAGCAAAGAGTATATAGATGCTACTCTACAAGTAAGATAATGCAAATAAGCAAATAAGCCAATATCACCTTCCTTTCAACAAGCTCGTGAAGCAAATAAGGGAAGGAAAAGAACAAGAACACCACACCAATGGAATAGAGCTATGACAACTTGCACTAGCAATGGCATAGGATCAGCAAGAGTGGCGTAGAAGTCAAGTATGAAGCTAAAAGGAGAGAGTGATGCAAAAGAAAAGAGTGAGAGAATGAGCTAGAGAGTTCATAGAATGAAGAGAGACCTTCAGAGAGTTCGAAACGTAGAATATAGCAAAAGGAATACTATAACTAATAAATGTAAACTAATCTAATAGCGAAATAAGAGGGGAGAAAGAAGACAAATGCCAACTTATTGAAGGTCCATTTCTCCTACAAGCGCCTCATGATCGGATTGCAGCTACACACACAGTAACATAAAAAGTGTCGTGGTTGTGTTTTGAGGTTTGCCTTAGTCAAACTTTCGCTTTGGTGTTCCAACCTCCACGAACAACCTATAGACCACAAGATGTAGAAAAATGATAAATAAATAGAATAAATAGACACAAGATAGTAGAAAGCAAAGATAATCTAGATGCTACTCTACAAGTTAGATAATGTAAATTAGCAAATAAGCCAATATTACATTCCTTTCTACGAGCTCGTGAAGCTAAGAGGGGGAGGAGAAGAACAAGATCACCGGACCAATGGACTAGAGCTACGACAACCTGCAATGACAATGGCGCTGGAGCAACAAGACTGTCGTAGCAATGAAATATGAAGCTAACAAGAGCAAGAGAGAGCGATGGAGAAGCAAAGAGTGATAGAATGAGCTAAAGAATTGATAGAGTGAAGAAAGAGCTTGAGACAATTGGAAATGCAAAATACATGAAAGAAGAATATGATAACTAATAAATGGAAACCAATCTAACAACAAAATGACGAGGAAGAAAGAAGAATTCCAACTTACTCAAGCTCCAATTCTCCAGCAAGCTCCTCATGATCGGATTGCTCCTACACATACAATAACAAAAAAAATGTTGTGGCTCTGTTTTGAGGTTTTCCCTAGTCAAACTTCCACTTTGGTGTTCCCACCTCCACAAACAGCCGCTAGACCACAAGATGTAGAAAAATGATAAAGAAATAAACAGAATAGACACAAGATAGTAAAGAGGAAAAACAATATATATGCTACTTTACAAGTAAGATAATGCAAATAAACAAATCAGCCAATATCACCTTCCTTTCTACGTGTTGGTGAACCTGACATGGGAAGGAGAAGAACAAGATCACCACGCCAATTGAGTAGAGCTATGACAACCTGCAATGAAAATGGCCCTGGAGCAGTAAGAGTGGCGTAGAAGTGAAGTATGAAGATGACAGGAGCAAGAGAGAGTGATGGACAAGCAAGGAGTGATAGAATGAGCAAGAGAGTTGATAGAATGAAGAGAGAGCTTGAGAGAGTTGGAAATGTAGAATACAACAAGAAGAATACCATAACTAATAAATGTAAACTAATCTAATAGCGAAATGATGGGGAGGAAAGAAGAAGAATGCCAACTTACTGAAGGTCCAACTCTCTAACAATCTCCTCATGATCTGATGGTGCTGGAGCAGCAAGAGTGGCATTGAAGTGAAGTATGAAGATGACAAGAGCAAGGGTGAGTGATGGAGAATCAAGGAGTGATAGAATGAGCTTGAGAGTCGATAGAATGAAGAGAGAGCTTGAGAGAGTTGGAAATGCAAAATACAACAAGAAGAATACTATAACTAATAAATGTAAACTAATCTAACAACAGCATGATAAGGAAGAAATGTAATGCTACTTTTCTCCAGTTGTTATTTAAGTAATAGCAACAAATTATCATGTGTTGACTTAACATTTACCTAGTGAATGACATGCATATCACATACTATGCAGTCACTCATTATTGAACTATATATAATCTATCTACTCAAAATATATTCTAAGATGATGATCATGAATTCCAGACTACATGAGTATCCTCCTTTCCTATATGTCAAGTATAATTGAATGGAAAATAAGTAAAAAGTTTCTCGAAAAAGAGTTCATATCTTTCAACATATTCACAAAGTTCTTGGGTTGATCAAGTCCAATAACAAGGTACAATAGAATAAAACATGGTACTCTTCCTAGGTATCTCAACAATGATATTACAATATTATCATGCATTGAGTACTTTCATAGAGAAACATTAGGTCTGATATTTCCTTCATGTTAACACAAGAGAAAACATTGGTTTAATAAAAAAGATGATTTGACTACAACAACTATGATATGAGACTCAACAAGGCCATTGGGACCTCCAAATGATGGATAGAGACATTTTTATTTTACAAGAAAGCGATAGAAAGCATTCAACAATTTCCGCCATTATAATTTCTTCAACTATGATATGACACTCAACAAGGCCATTGGGACCTCCGAACGATGGATAGAGACATTTTTATTTTACAAGAAAGCAACAAAAAGCATTCATCAATTTACACCATTATAATTTCTTCATGTAAGGAGGTTCATCAAAAGAAAACTCTATAGTATTGATCCCAAGAAACCATCTATAAGCCTTTTGTCGGTCTTCCCATTTTTATCCACAAGCTAGTTAAATATTTGTTAATTTTCTTATGACACAATTATCTAAAATGTGATGTAGTACAGAGGACTCCAACTCACTCTTAATCAGACATATTTCACAATAATGGGTTTCACTCAACTCACTTTCTTAGGCAATCATCCTTCAAGACACTTTCATTCACAAGGTAACTTCTAGGTTTCAGTCTCACAGACCCAAACAACGTTACACACACACACTTTCTTTACTTTGAAGACTCTAACACACTCCACCCACTCCCTTCAAGGACCTTCATGCACTCATTTATGGTTACTCCTTTCAGACTGCCCTCAATGTGCAACTATGGCACTTCTCAACCACAAACCACTAACTCAACACTTGTGACAAATTTCATAGGGTAAATACAACATGACCAAACTCACCATGCACCCCAAGAACATAGACTTCTTATTCTAATTGCACCTCCTTCACAAACTGACCACATTGCTTGTAGGTCTTCTAAATGGATTGTCAGAGCTTTCTCTCAACTCAGGCACTGAAAACCAGAAAAAATCACATAATTGGATACCCTTTTGGCTTGTTTTAAACATATTTCAAAATGACCTATAGGTCTTTTGTAACACAAGGCTCAAATCTTGTTGTTTCAGTCCAGAATTAGGCCTAACTAGGCATGGTTACAAGAGGGGTTTAGTGATTCTACTACTTCCATACTCAAATTTACTTACCTAATGATTGGAACACCCTTAGTTGGGTCTTTAAATGCTAATTTAACCATCAAAAATCCCTGTCCATAAGTATTTTATCAAACCCTAGGCTCTAGGCTCATTTCTTCCTTACTAAACTCTGTTTTTCAGACTAGGGCATCTCTAGCCTTTTGCCCAAACTTGAGGGTGGTCAAAGTTTCAATGAACTTGTGAACAATATTTGACCATTTTTAGTATACTGTACTTTAACATTGTGGATCAAGGGTTTTGACCATTTTTAGTTCACCCTTTTGCTTTAATTTATTTGCATATGCTTCAGTATGTTTATGTCTAGTTACTTTCACAAACATAAGTTTTTCTCATCTAATTCACCTCTATCTTCTTTCTTTCTTCTTGACATAATGATGGGAGAAACCTATAAAGTATTTTTGAATGGTAAAGTCTTGTGTTTGATAGTAATTTTGTCAACCAGATTACTTTGAGAAATATGTTTTATATCACATGGTTTGATTATCTACTATCTCCATAAACATATATTTTAATTTTATGAGTAAACCTACTTTAATGCTCATGTAATTATATTTAAGGGATGTCAAAAGGGAACTAAAATCTTTTGTTCGAAGACTTGAATAATATAGCTATAGGGTTTCATAAAGAAAAACACTTATGGAAACTCTAACCACAATGAATGAATAACTAAAAAAAGAATCATCTAGACTAAAATAGGAAATACTAGTAGTGATTAAAAGTTTAAAATTATATAAATAAAAATCATAGCAACTTAGGTTTTAAAAAATAAGAAATAAAATTTGAAGCAAAATTGATGAAATAGCTAGAGTTTCATGAATGTAGGACAAAGAAATTGTAGGAAAAATAACAAAATTTTAAAATTATAGATAAATAAAAAACATATCAATTAAGATCTAAAAATTAAAAAATAAAATCATTTTAAACAAAATAAAAAATACTTGCCTCCTACTGATCCCTTTACAAGCTAATTTTGCAATTCATATAACCTGGAGAATTAACCAAGACTTAAAACTCAATTTCATTTTAAGTCAAAAAACAACTATAAAATCATTCTGAAAATTAAACCCTGAAAACTTCCTTAAGCATCAATCACCCTTGCATTCACTCTATTTCTATGAAATTTGTAGAAATGTAGATTAAGGTTTACCCTACAAACCATGTAGAATGTATGCAAAAATTGTAGTAACAATGAATGTGCATGACTGTATGAATGCATACCCTGCAAAAAAATGACAACAAAATTGTAGTGACAATGGCAAAACTTTAAAATTTAAAATTACAACTTTTGACAGAAATAGCAGCAAATGTAGAAATTTTTACATTGATTTCAATTTATTACCTTCATCTTTTTTAGAGAAACATGAAAAATTGAGAAAGATAATCCACTTACTTTTCCTCAACTTTCTTCAGCACACTTTATGCTTCATCTTTCGAATTTCCTCCCCTATTGCAGTTGTTATCTGAAACTAAACACAAAATGCAAGTTTCCCTTCAAAAATGTTGGGTTTGACTTTGAACTTTCAGCATTAATCACAAATGTAGTCAAATAACCATTGACTCTTAAGAAACATCTAAAACTAATTAAAATATTCTAAATATCTTTATGCTACACAAATGAATTTAAATAGTTAGAAAAAAATTCAAAAAAAATAAAATTCAAAAGATTAATAGATTTACAGATGATGTTAAGAATAAAAACCATTTACATTTAGAAAATCATGTGGACTCTCCACAAAACTAATTAGTCTTTTATAAAAAAAATAAAAAATAAAGAAAAGTTATCTCTTCAACAATAAAATACTACACCAAGAAAAGAATAGAAACAAATAATTGAAATAGTTGCATGCATTCATACCACATAAAATATTACAAGTAAAATTAAAACTCAGAAATAAAATGTTGTAAAAGAAATAGATCGGTGTAAGAAATAGATGAAATTTTTTATATCTTATTCAGATTTAATTATTTCAATCGTTGCTCTGAGGACTTTACCACCAACCAAAACATTGGACAGTTGCAGATATTGAGCTTCAGGAGTCATTAAATGTATTAGTTGCTCAAGTTGTATTGACTTCCTCACTAAAACATTTAAGGTATAGCTAGGCAAACTTACAAAGTTTTACATGCTTTGACCAAATATAATCAACATGGTCAATCATAGCTACTTTATGCAGAGAATAGTGTGTACAGTCTATTACATTTCTTTCATATTTTCAACCTTTAACTTCAAAATCAGCAATGACGTTCCATTATGTGGGAATAGTGTCCCATTTTGTTTTCACTTGAGACTCGTTATTTTTTGTAGTGTACTGATTTATTCTGGAAAAAATCATCATAATCACATGGAGCAAACACCTTAAGTTTTGAAGCAAGAGTTGACAAAGTTGTTTTGAGAGACTGCCAAAAGATAATCAAGGTGCTAATGTCTTCATTGATTAATTCAATATATTCTTTTAAGCTTATAGTATTTCCAAAATATTATTTTAAGCTTGTAGTATTTTGAAGGTAAAAGGTTATGTTGAGAGATTTTTGGCTAGATATGTTCTATTAATTTTATGTATCATAATGGAAAAACCTTTATGTTTTGTCTATTCAGCGGCCTGAGCCAAACTATTATCAGTAAATCAAAAAAGATGGAAAGCGCAATGGATTGATAAGAAACTAAAAATTGGCCATAAAAAAACAAACCAAAAAGCATATAAACAAGTTTTTGTTTCACGAAAAGCTTATAAAAAAACAGTAGCTATAGATTTGCAGCCATAGTAATAGCAACATAATAGACAAAAATGGAACAAAACAAAATGCCCTAAATTACCAGTAAACATGGTGATTATTGCCAGATATGTGGAAAATTACATAGCGGGGCACCAAGAAGGTTAAAATATACGTGCCTAAGCAACTAAATTGTTCACTAAATATCAGGTTATGTTACAATTGCTTGAGATGAGTGCCCTACAGTTTACCACAAAATAATGACGTGAAATTAGATAATATTTAGTAGAGATTTATTGAAGTGCTGGAGAATTTGGGGCTGTGTATCTACTTATTAAAAAATCCTCGACATTTGTAGATGCTTTCATTAGATTAGGCAAGGACAGTTAAAATTGATGAAATTTAAAATTTATCAACATGAATTTGGGTTCTTGAATCAGGTTCACCAAGCGTCTTATTTGGATGGTAAAACCCAAATGCAGAAGCAATCTCATTCCTGGTATTATGAACATGTGATGATAGTTCATAATACCACAACAAACACATCAGCTAGCACCCACATCACACCTTCAATTCAAAAGAATCAAATGGCATAAAAATTAATGCATTAGAGAAACAAATTCAATGTCATACATGGGGTTTATATAGAGTAGAAGTTGAAGTTGAAGATCAATTAGTTACAACATATTGAAGGTGAAGGTCTTCAACCCCAAACAACATAGAGGAAGTGCAAGTGGGTATCCCATCTTCACCTCCCAACCTTTGTCTAATCCTGCCATTCAAATTCCCAGCCCTGTCAATACAACAATACCCAAAGCATTAAATGCAATACAAGTATTCAAACCAAATAGTACCATTTCTCACCTCCAACGATTATTCATACCCAACAGAAAGCAAGTGCTAAAGCTGAGTATTATTCATACCTCTTTCCTTGTCAACCCTAAAGCCAGAATTTGTGTTGAATTACATAGCAGGGCACCGAGAAGGTTAAAGCATACATGCCTAAGCAAATAAATTTTTCACTAAATATTAGGTTATGTTTGCAACTCTTACAATTGCTTGAGATGAGTGCCCTACAATTTACCACAAAATAATGACGTGAAATTGGATAATATTTAGCAAAGATTTACTGAAGTCCTATAGAATTTGGGGTTGCATACCTTTGACATTTGTAGATGCTTACATTGGATTAGGCAAGGAGTAGGACAACTAAGATTGATGAAATTTAATATTTATCCACATGCATTTGGGATCTTGAATCAGGTTCACCTAGTGTCTTCTTTGGATGATAAAACCCAAATGCAGAAGCAATCTCATTCCCAGTCTTATGAACATGTGATTATAATTCATAATACCATAGAAAACACATCAGCCAACACCCACATCACACTTTCAATTCAAAAGAATCAAATGGCATAACAATTAATGCATTAGAGAAACGAATTCAATGTCATACATGGGGTTTATATATAGAGTAGAAGTTAAAGTTGAAGATCAATTAGTTACACATCATATTGAAGGTGAAGGTCTTCGACCCCAAACAACATAGGGAAAGTGCAAGTGGGTATCCCATCTTCACCTCCAAACCTTTGTCTAATCCTGCCATTCAGATTCCCAGCCCTGTCAATACAACAATACCCAAAGCATGAAATGCAATACAAGTATTCAAACCAAATAGTACCATTTCTCACCACCAACAATTATTCATACCCAATAGAAAGCAAGTGCTAAAGCTAAGTATTATTCATACCTCTTTCCTTGTCAATCTTGAAGCCAGAATTTGTATTAAATTACATAGCAGGGCACCGATAAGGTTAAAGCATACATGCCTAAGCAAATAAAATTTTCACTAAATATTAGGTTCTGTTTGCAACTCTTACAATTGTTTGAGATGAGTGCCCTACAATTTACCACAAAATAATGACGTGAAATTAGATAATATTTAGTAGAGATTTATTGAAGTGCTATAGAATTTGGGGTTGCATACATTTGACATTTGTAGATGCTTACATTGGATTAGGCAAGGACAGCTAAGATTGATGAAATTTAATATTTATCCACATGCATTTGGGATCTTGCATCAGGTTCACCTAGCCTCTTCTTTGGATGGTAAAACTCAAATGCAGAAGCAATCTCATTCCCAGTATTATGAACATGCGATGACAATTCATAATACCACAACGAACACATCAACTAGCACCCACATCACACCTTCAATTCAAAAGAATCAAATGGCATAACAATTAGTGCATTAGAGAAATGAATTCAATGTCATACATGGGGTTTACATATAGAGTAGAAGTTGAAGTTGAAGATCAATTAGTTATAGCATATTGAAGGTGAAGGTCTTCAACCCCAAACAACATAGGGAAAGTGCAAGTGGGTATCCCATCTTCACCTCCCAACCTTTGTCTAATCTTGCCATTCAGATTCCCAGCCCTGTCAATACAACAATACCAAGCATGAAATGCAATACAAGTATTCAAACCAAACAGTACCATTTCTCACCTCCAACAATTATTCATACCCAACAAAAAGCAAATGCTAAAGCTGAGTATTATTCATACCTCTTTCCTTGTCAACCCTGAAGCCAGAATTTGTATTGAATTTGGCACAAAAGTCAGTAGGTAGATTGTAGGTTACCCCCACTAGTTATAACCGATCCGGAATTGTAGATGAAGAGACACAGAGACAGAGACAGAGGGCATAGAAATAGTAAAGATTGAAACAGTCGAACAATTCAACTTCAGTTTTCATTTCCACATATGAGAGTAGTCCGATGTTGAAATCTACCACAGCTTAAACCAATTCCACACCACAGACAAGAAATCAAGAAAAGGGAAATCATAAAGATTTTTTTATTTTTATGGCAAGTGGAATGACAGGGAAAAATAGGGGAAGAAGAACTTACTATGGCAAGAAAATGCAAAGGAAAAAGAGCTGAGCCATGTATGAATATGGCTTCAACCTTCTACAAGCATTGAGAAAACTCCATTGGAATAGAAATGTTATGAATCCATTACTTGGTATTGGACCGCACTGTGATAAGTTCAGGTTTGACGAAATTAAATTTTTTCCACTTATCACATTTTGGGCATATTATGAAATTATGAACCTAAAACTGCTATGAATGAATAACTACAATGTTGTAAATGTACTTGATTCCTGATCAGTACAGGTGTAATCTGCTTTTTCGAGTGTATATCATTAAAAATATGACGGTTGGAAAAAATTTATCGGCACATGTGTATATCTGTGTTTTCAAGTGGTATTTGAAATTTTGAATTATGTTCGCTAACCATCAGTAGAGTAGAAATTTTGAATTATGTTTGATAACCTGTCTTCATATTTTTCAATTGTTTCCTCGAGAATTTAATATTTTTTTCAGATTAGATAGCCTTAAAATTTTATCGATGTTCAGAGAGTTCAAATCTATAGTCCTAATGTTCTCAAAACAATTTATTTATGTTAATTTAGTATTAATAATTAAAGATATTCTTTATATTATATTTTTAAGAATGTATAAATAAATAGTATAAATATTTTAAATATATTTATAAGAGATAGTTTGGAGATATTTTATTTAATTAAAGAGTTTTTTTGATATTTTAAAATTATTTTATTTATTATATTAATTTTTATTTTTAATTATTTTATAAAAAAATTATTTATTCTATTGTTTATTTTATTTGTATTTTTAGAGTTTATTTATTTATTATGTAATTTTTATTTTTACTTTTGAAACAATTATTTTTTATTTTTTAGGTAAAAAAATTGTTTTATTTTTAATTCAACAGTATAGTAAATGTTATCTACTTATACTATATTTTATTTATTAAAAAACATTTTAATTTTATAATTTTATTTTTTTAATTTATGTCCATTATGTTTTAGTTAAACTCTCCATCATAATTAATATGATTAAAATCGTTATATAATGTTAGCTATCTAATATGTTTTTTAGTATTAAATTTATTTTTTTAGGTAAAAATAGTGTTTTTGAAAGGGTCCATAAGTTTATTATTTATGGGTGTTAGGGTTTTGTTTTGATTTTATATTCAAAATTGATATAAGTTATCCATTCTAATGATTCCATTTAGACTTTGGTTTTGGGTTTTTATACTTGACAAGAATTAATTTTTGGTGGGCTTTTTTTAACTAAATAATTTTGTTAATAGAATTAATGACAACATAACTATATAATTAATTTTGAGTAAAAAAAAATTCTTACAAGTTTATGTTGTTTAAAAAGTATACATATCAAATTAGTCCTAAAGTAAACTAATGATTTATAAGGATTCATCTACATTATTTCAAGTCAATCTTTGTTTACTCATAATTGGTGTGTATCAGTTTACAAGAACTCATTTCTCATGACCACGAATGATCCACTTAGCACTCATTGCATATGGGTGATGCTCATAAAGATGATGTAATCAAGGAAAAGGAGCTAAATTATTAGTTGTGTATCAAGTGGGGAAATCGCATTAGCTCCCAGGTGACCACAACATGGTAAGAGACAAAAGAAGTTTACTATCCAATTTACCCCCTACCACCCACCCCTAGGGTCATATTCTCTAAACATAAAGCACAAAGGAACCATGAGCAATAACTTAAATTCTAAAATTAATGATGAGATTTTAAAAACTCGTATAATTCGCTTGATCTCTCTTTACAAAAATTCAAGCTAAATTTCCCATCCTTATCCAAGAATCTTGCTTTACCAAAAATAAAAGCATCCCTTCCTTGTCCTCCCAAAGAGCCCCCCTTCTTCAATATTGAAAAATAAATTAAAGACTAGTTTTCCAACACTTTCTCTCTTGTATCTTCATATTTGAGTCAACTCTTCACATTGGGGCTAATTCTTTACTTTTATATGATGATGCTTTGTTCTCGTATGATGATTATTCACTTCCATTTGATGAGTCTTGACTTCTATATGATGACTATCTCCCTTCATTTATGCTCAATATGACCTTTGAACAAAGAACTTGGCTCATTTTATTTTATTTGTGTGTGCCTTTAAAGCACCTAATTCCTTTTGTGTGATGTGATGTTGCACTACCGCTAAGATATTCATGCACCATACATGTTAAGTAAGAGTTTATGAGCATAGTATTCACAAATTTAAGTTGGATGCTAGAATCATCATTTTGACCCACTGAATAGTTTGAGGTGTGCCCTTCCAACCATGTGAGGTACTTGTGTCTCTACTTCTCTTTTTCCGACCACCTACTGGGCCATAAATTGTTTTTCTCTACCTCTATTTCCTTCTTTTTCTCTCTCAAGCCTCATGTGTGTTTTTACCCACTCATATTTGTCAACTCAATTTTTACTCTTCCTCATTTTTTAATTTATTTTCTAGGTGTTCCCTCCCTCCCTTCTTGTGCCTTGGACTAATGAATCTAATTTCTTTTCACCCTTATTGATGGAACTTGCACACCATCAATCCATTTTTGGTCTTCTTTCTTATACCAATTTGTTTTTTCGCTAGTTGTACAACACTATTACCTTCTTCACTTAGTACCCTCTAAATGCACTTTATTCACCTCACTTTTATGCCCTTTAAAAAATATATTTGTATTGTTTCCTTCCTTACACTCAAGAATTGACACCTTCATATCCTCTTCCACAAAGATTTATTCTTCTTCAAAGCTCACATGTTAATTCCTTCTTCTCACCTAAGAAAAATAAAGATTCAATCATTCTCATCTATTATGTTATTACACTTGAACATTCAAGGTCTTTTTCCTCACTTCCATCTTTTAGGGGGCACCTTTTTCCTTGATCTTGTTAATGACTTGATCTCCACTTCCTTCTCTTTTATTGTCAAAACATACATGTTAATACCTATAAAAATATGGCCCATGTGCTCATACTTGGCTTCTCTTGCATCTAATTTCTTCGTATGAACTATTTGTATATATTTTAATCCTAAATATTTGTCATTTCTTTTACTCACACCAACTCTTGACCCATAAGTAGTATTGAACCTCACTTGTACCACCCTTACAATGTTTATAACTTAATCTTGTCTTTTTGCCACAATAGCAACTCCTACTCTACCTCTTATAATCCATTTTCTAAGAGGTGTCTTGACTCACACTAAACACTCAAAATTTTAACTTTACAACTTTTGGATAAATCGTGTTTTTATCTCAAATCAATCCTTCAACTCATTCTTCTCTACCTACATGGAGTAGATGGAGAAAACTCTAAACACCCTCTACCCCTATTCACTCAATTAAGGAGGCTTTTCCTTTCTTTACACCTTCTACCCAAGACTCTTTGTTAGAAGATGGAGAACACTCTAAAAAATCTCCATCCAACTATTACTCAATGAAATACTTTTCTTCTTTCTTTATACCTTTCATCCATCACTATAGACATTTTTCACTATCTCAAACATATTTACAAAATACTCCTCTAATATTACATTATGCATGTCTAGAAGGTATGTTGAAACTCCTAATAATAGAGGTTGATATTGAAACTCTTAATAATAGAGGTTGATCTTGTTAGAAGACATTTTTCACCATCTCAAACATATTTACAAAATACTCCTCTAATATTAAATTAAGCATGTCTAGAAGGTATGTTGAAACTCTTGATAATAGAGGCTGATATTGTAATCCCTTAAATTATATTCATGCATAGGTTGATACACACCCATAAAGTAGCTTAAAACTATCTCTAATACAATCTACTTCAATATCTAATCACATCCCTACCCTTCTTGCATCACCAACTTCATCATCCATAGATGGGTGTGAAGTTGTCCACATCCCTTCTGAATACGTCATTAGTCTTAGCAAAGGGTTGGGTGCATTAGAGAATCACCTAGAGAAAGACTCAAAGTTGACTAGGGCCGCTAAGGTTATTAGAGAAATAAGATACATCGTAGGAAAGGACCGAACATGCATAGAACTCCTAGCTAGTCACATTGGTTTGGTCGAAGCTTGTGCCCCTTCGAACCATAGTAACATGATATGAGGTGGCCCCTTCGAAGAACATGATAGACAGCTAGAGGTATCAATGCCTCCCACATTTGTGTACATGGTCAATATAGTCCCTTCAGTTAGTGTGCCCACTACTTTCAAAAAATTTGAAACTGTCAAAGTAAACAAAAACCCCTTGGGTTTTCACTTCACCCCTTTTGTCACCTTTGGTGGTGGAGGATTTGGCGGGATGATTGGTGGAGGCTTTGGTGGTGGTAACTTCAGTGGTGGAGGTGGTACTAGCGGAATTGATTCTGACGAAGGTCATGGTAATGGATTTGAAAGTGGCGGTGGCTTTGGTGGAGGTCACTCTAGTGGCGGTGGCATCGGTGGTGGATTCGACGGTAGTCACAATGGTGGCTCTAGTGGTGGTTTCAGTGGTCCTATGCCTTCTAACGACCCTATTATGAACACCCTTCTTCAGAATATGGGGAAGATGCAAAACCAACTAGCAAACCTTTCCCAAGCCTCAGCCCAGCTTATATTCCATCCCTTCTTCTAACATAGCCTGTTGTCGATAGCAATTCTAAACACTCATTTCCCACAAGGGATGGAGAAACCTAAATTCAAGAAATACGATAGAAAAGGGGACCCACAAACACATGTGTTTTCCTTTAACGCCTTATGTATATACTTCTTCCATCACGATGCATTGATGGAGAAACCATTCCCTCAATCCCTCAAGGATACAATGCTCGAGTGGTATTGTTCCTTGCCCAACAATTCTATCTTTTTGTTTGATCAGCTCATGAACCAGTTCTTACGATAGTTTCTTGAGCCAACATCGGATTGAAGATGAACTTCTCTGACCTTGTTCAGTGTAAACAAGGGGATAATGAGAAGATTATTGATTTTATAATGTGATATCAAGCGCTCTTTTCATAAATATCGTACCCATTACCTGACTTCGATGTGCAGAAGGTATTCATAGGGAACTTACAAAGGCCTTGGCAAGATAAGTTTTCCCTCATGAAATACCATTTTTTGGCGCATTTGTGTGCAGCCTTATGAGAATATCAACAGACGGTAGTTCAGTTTGGGGGATCTTCCTCGCACTCCCATCTTGAAGGGAATTCCATATATCAATCTTTGGAAAAGGAAAAAAATTTGTGAATGTAGTAGCCGTTGTGGATAACAACGGCCTCAGATGCAACCGAAAGTTCACAAAGTTATCAAAATATTATTCTTCCATCTTACAAAAGTTGTTGAAGGATAAGATCATTAGCTTTCCAACCCCAAAACCAATTAGGGAACCATATTCTAACTAGTATAAAGCAAATACCTATTGTCAATACCATCGGGTCAATGAACATGATACCGGACATTGCATGCGCCTGCATCATGAGATACAATATCACATCAAGGATGGTACTATTCGTCTTGATGGAAGCAAACATAATGCAAACAAATCAGTGGCGAAAGCTAATAGTGAACTACAAAAATACACGGAACCATTTTCGTCGCATTATGCTAACATGATTATCGATCCCACTAATTTTAAATCTCAACCTGAAGCATACATTAACATGGTTACTATTACTCCTCCTCCTCATCTTGTGACCAGTTCGCCGAATATAACATTCACCTCACAAGATGTACTAGCAAATGACAAACCTTCTCCACTTTATATTCTTGCTTGCCTCAATGGCAACATTGTGATAGGGGTCTTAGTCGACCTCGCAAGTAGAGTGAATGTCATCATGGAGGAGACTCTATTCTTGAACTCCTTATAAAGAGAGGAATACGAAAAAACAAAATCCATCATTTGTATGCATGATGGTCTTACTCTTAGACCCTATGGATCAATAACGTTGTCCATCCTGGTCGGACCTAGGAATGTAGACATGGTTTTCAATGTCATTCTTGAGTCATACCTATTCAGAGTGAAGCTAGGTATACCTTGGCTAGCTTCCATGAATGTGATCGCCTTTGTAATTCATAAGTGTCTTAAGTTTTCCCATGAAGGTGTTGTACACATAGTGTATGATACTTGATATCGCAACATGTGGTATCTCGTGGGGGATATTCATTGGATCACTTTTGGCCCACTCCAATTGGTCTAATCCCTTCAAGGACGGACCTACTTTATAAGAACTATGTGATGTATAAGACTAGAGGCAAGGGACAACCGAAGTTGACTCTTCCAATAGTAGAGTAGGCAGCTACCTCCTCCTCCTGAAAGGGAAAGGAGAAGTTCGCTCCTTCTCAAGCTGACTCATCTACTCCCCTTTCTTGCGAGGAGTATTGGATGAATAAGCTTGGTCTTTACCCTCTGAGTCTAATGATGCTTGCTTGGCAGAGACCCAAGATCAAGATATCGGATCTCCCTAATGGGTCTCCTAGACCTTGGTACTATTTATATGGCAGAAAGAAAGGATCGCAAAGAGAATTTTCCTAGTGACCTCCTATCATTCCCACGAATGAGAAGAGGCATGTCACTAAGGCGTTAGGCTCGATTCCTCCTGTCATGTCCGAACTTGTCCCTCCTACTCCCATCCAGGAGTCTGTCCATCCGTTGGAAATAGTTTTGGAGGAAACTTCCATGGCAGAGCAGGAGCCTTTCGTTCCTTTGCAACCTTCGACTTCTAGTTTGAAGAGTCACAGAAACTGCCTTGTGCATGAGCGCAAGCATCGGTGAAAGTCTCTTCTAGTTGAGCAAGCTGCCTTATAGAAGAAAGAATAACAGATGATCGCTCCTGTATTATTACCTACTGTCATGTCCTCCTCTCTCCTCCCTTTTATTTTTGTCCAAACTAGCTTTGTATCTCTTTCGGCTTATGTTGCGAGTGCACATGTTCCTGGAAAGGTGCAAGTGTTCATTTCTCCTTCCATGGAGCCTTCATTGTTGACATCCATTCTAGATGTCTCACCTTTTCCGAATATCGTAGATATGATAGACACTTCAATTGTATCTATTGTGGTTCTTTCCTCCTCTCCCTCTACCCTTCTTGCTTTGTCTATGGGGAGTTCGACTCCTCCAACAAAGAAAAAGATAGAGAGTGCTCCCTCTAGCAACAAAGGACATAAGAGGAGCCCACCTTCTCTGAAAGTTGGCCCCGTGTTGACTTGTTATGTCCTAGTAGCAAAACCAGTCTCGACTTCCCTTGAGTTTGTCACTACTCCTGAATCACTCGGTGAGCTTAGCGGTGAACCTCAAGTGCAATCCTCTTCGTCCATCGAAGTGAAACATGGCACTCTTGTTAAGTGCATGTTTAACTTGGTGGATGAAGTTTCAACCTTGTCAGCGATCTTTGCGAAGTTGTTGACCTTAGACCCACAAGAGCTAAGCGACGAAGACCTTGCAGGTTCCTCTTCCTTAGCCCTTGTCACGGGGGGATCAGAAGCTCCTCCCCTTAACATTACACCATTGCAAGCTCACCATCCTTCCCCCTACGATGATCTAGAGTGGGAAGATGACGACCTCTTGGTTGACCAGTATTAGGGGGAGACCCTCTTCTTGATCTTTAGATTAGATGTGTGTGGATGTTGTGATGTGCTTCCCCCATGATCATGCTATATGTTACTGGATGACCCTCGTCACCCTTGTTGGTGCTTGGATATAGGCGTGGAGTTTGTGTTGTAAACCTTCTTCTATGTGTATCATCATTCTTCCATGTTTATGATTGACTTTTAGTAAATTGGGGATGATGCAAAGCGTTGGAAGCATTTAAGCTTCCTTCCATGTTGACCTGATTTTTTATTTTACTTTTTCTTCTTGTGCATTCCTCACATGGCCTAATATAGTATGAGGTTGATGACAACTCATTTATATACTATTATTATACTTATATATATTCATGAGCAACTCTGACTTTGAAATATTAGGCTACCCCTGTGCCCTTTGTTTGTGTTCTCTTTCAAATTTCTTTCTCTTTATCTTTCTCTCTTCTTTGCTTGAGTTGTCCCTTTCATGTGTGACAACGCCACTCCTACATCATTTGGTCTTTAGAGAATGCATTTGTTACCAACGAATCTTTTCTCAAGACCCTTCACACATTTCTTTATTAGAATTGCATTCTCGACTTGAGAACTCTAACATAACATTTTTCCTTCATCACGGGTTCATAAAGTAAGGAGTTGGATACCTCCCTTTGAAGCGGGAACAACTTTGATCTTCCCCTCGCATGGGGGCATATCCTTCCTTTCAAATTCCTTGATGAAGTGAACATCCTTCAAAAGGATTCCTTGATGATGAATTGATTCGAGAAAGAAGACATTGGCTTTCGAACAATGTATCCCTTGAGCGGACCCCCTCTTTTTACATAGGGTTCCCAAGGGAGCCCTTTGAAAGTTTCTATCTCTAATGAGTTTTATGGCATCTAGTCTAGGGGCAGCCTGACTAGACTAGTTTCACATCTCCACGTCTAGCCTGGGGGCAGCCCAACTAGACCTATTTCACATCCTTATGTCTAGCTTGGGGGAAATATGACTAGACTCTACCTTTCAAATAGTGCATCCCTTGAGTGGACCCCTATTCCTTTTGAAGAGTTCCTGAGGGACCCCTTTGAAAGATTTCCAAATTAGCGTTGGTTTGCGTGACTGTCTGTTCATTGGCCTTTGTGGTCGCCTCCTAATGTGTTCTATTTGTGGGTAAACATGTCACCATTTCTGACTCTGCAGAGTCCCCTTTTCTCAGTCTCCCTCATGTGGTAGTTCTTGGGGGATACCTTTCCTTGTAGGTCTGCAGTTCTGTAAGGCACTCTTCCTGGTTTCCTTCATGTGAGAGTTCTTGAAGGATACCTTCCTTGCAAGTTCACAGGTCTGTAAGGCACTTTCTTTCTTCAGTTTTATAGTTTTGCAAAGCTATGAAGTCCTTTTCTCATCTCACACTCTTAGGTTTTCTAGACCGTGATTTGCTTCCTCGTCGGTATAGGTATACATTTCTAACCCTACTACTCCTTCAATCTATTTTACCGAAGCACTTACCAATATTTGTGATCGCTAAAGTGAGGGTAGAATGTATAGGAGTAAATTTTCACCCCTAATGCAAATTCCCCTTTTACCCTCTCCACTTTAGAAAACCAAAGGCGGAGGCTTAATTCCACATAAACCCATTGTTCACATTACACTTGGTGCCTATTTTGAGTATCAGTGGAGGCATTTCTGTCAGGGATGCTCGTGTGGCACACAAATATTCATGTGGCGTGCTTACGTCCCTGGAAAATTCCTTTGTCTAGATTCTGCAAAGACGTTGCACTTCCTATTGGAAGTAAAAGTGTAACACCTCCCTTCAGCTAGCCGACTTGAATATGGTCATTTTCTTCTATTCCTTCTTCATATTCTCCATTACTTCATCCATTTTCAAGTTAGTTGATCTCTTCACAATCTCTCCACACTTTGAGCATTCATCCACAAGCTTTGAAGCAGCATTTCACACTCCATAGCAGTAATCTATCACTCCATCACTCTGATAGAGCAAGTGCAAGATGAATCCATTGCAGTAGAGGCTTGAGTTGCTCTCATCTTTCTCCTCCACTAGCCTTGAGTGCTTTAGATGGAGGTGGTAAGCTCCTCTCATCTTCTCTATTGTTTGGTTGAGTAAGCATGTACTATTTTATAGTGTTTTTGGTGTACTTTTCTTGTATTCCTTCTTTATCGCTTTATTTCTATATCATTGCAAACTTGGTTGTCTGTGGAGGTGGAAACACCAAAATGGGGGTCTAACTAAGGCAGACCCCTAAACAGCCCCCCCAAAATTTTCCCTCTTTTTTGTGTGTAGGTGGAGATATCTTGGAGCAAGCTGGGGAAAAGATTAGTGTGTGAGGTTGTCTTCGTCACCCTTGGGGTAATCTATTTTCTTTATCAAATTCATCTTCACGTTTCATATCTCATAATCTTACTCTACACCTTTAGAAACCCGTAACTAGGCTGTTAGTCTGTCTTTTATAGGTTAGACCTTGTCTCCTTGGTTTTCTAGTCATATGGACGCCATCGCACCTGAGAGATGCCAACATGTTGTGTTGTCATCCCAAAACCGCGCTTTTGTCCTCTGACAGAGACCTATCTAAGACATAGATTCAGACCTAAAAATTGACTCGCCTAGTCTCCTTTCAGTATTCGAGTTTGCAAAGTGATTGAAGGACACCATAGTTGTCATCATTCTCATCCCGTCTATCCTAAAATTCCCTTAAACTGAGGTAAGTTAGGGCAGCCATACTGCTCTCAGCCTTTTGTGACCTGAGGCCTTGTAGTGGTTGGTCCCCCTCTCTTACACTTTCTTATACTTCATGTATGTAGCTTCAATATGTTTGAGAATGGTTTCGAATTTCTATGAGCTAAAATACAAATTCTATTTTTAGGAAGATCTTATAATTTTTCAAACAGTCAAAATCCAATAATCAGCAGGTCAAATTTTCATAATCAAGATGTCCAATTTTAGTAATAAACTTGATCTATAATATTTATCTCTTTCTATCTCAATTTTTATATCTCTCTCAATATTTCAATCCCTTTATCTACCTCTCTCTATTTGACTCTCTCTCTACCTCCTTCCTTTATCTCTCAATCCCTTTATCTACCTCTCCCTATTTAAAACTATCTTTCTCTCTCCCTCTCCCTTCCTCTCTCTCTCTCTCTCTCTCTCTCTCTTTCTCCCCTTTGTACCTCCTCCCCTCTCTCTTGCTTTCTCCTTCCTTCTCTACTATCTATCTCACTTCTCCCTCCCTCCCTCCCCCTCTCTCTACTTATGCCAATCTCACCTTTTTCTCCCTCCCTACCTCTTCCCCTCTCTCTCACTCTCTTCTTCCCTCTCTACTATATATCTCACCTCTCTCTCCCTCCCTCCTCCCCCTCTCTCTACTTATGGAAATATCACCTTTTTCTCCCTCCCTCATTTCCCCTCCTCTCTCTCTCCCTCCCTACCGCTCCCTCCCTCCTTCCCTCTCTCTTAATCTCTCCACCTTCATCCTTCATTCTCTACTTCTCTCTATATTACCCCTCTCTCTCTCTCTCTCTCTCTCTCTCTCTCTCTCTCTCTCTCTCTCCTTCCTCCCTCCCACCTTCCCTCTCTAATTCTCTCTATCTCACCTATCCCACTCTCTCCTTGTCTCTCTCAATCTTATCTCCACACTGTTCCTTCGCTCTCTATTACTCTATATCATCTCATATCTCTATCCTCTCTCCCCCATCTCTCAATCTCTCCACCTTCCTCCTTCCCTCTCTACTTCTCTCTCTAGATTTTTCACTTTCTCCTTCCCTCCCTAATTCTCTCCCTCCTTCCCCCCTCTCTCTCTCCTTACCTCTAATACTTTTTCCTATCTTATCTCTCTCTCTCTCTCCTTCCCTATCTACCTCTCTCTATCTATATCTCCCTACCTACCTCTCCCTCTCTCCTTCCCTCTCTCTCCTTCTCTCTCTCAGTCTCTCCACAATCCTCCTTCCCTCTCTACTTCTCTCTCTTATTTCTCCTTCCCTCTCTACTTATTTCTATCTCACCTCTCTCTCTCTACTTGTCCCTCCTCTCCTCTAGCACTCATCTACTCCTCTCTCCTTCCCTCTCTCTCTCTCTCTCTTTTCCATACTTCTTTCTAAGTAACCTCTCTATCTCTTCCTCTTCCTCCTTCCCTCTCAACTTCTCTTTCTCTAATTATATTTATTTCACCTCTCTTTATCCCTACTTCTCCCTCCCTCCTTCCCCCCTCCTACCTCTCTCTCCTTCCTTCTATACTTCTATTTATTTCACCTCTCTCTCTCCTTCCTTCTCTACGTTTGTCTATCTCACCTCTCTCTTTCCCTCTCCCTCTCTACATATCCTTCCCTCTCTCCCCCTCTCTAAATTTCTCCACCTTCCTCCTTCCCTCTCCACTTCTCTCTTTATCACCTCTCCCTCCAACCCCCCCTCCCTCCCTCCCCCCTTCCCTCTCTACTCTCTATCTCACATGTCTCTTCCTCCCTCCATCATCTCTACTTCTCGATATCACTCCTCTCCCTCTTTCTCTACTTTCATCTACTTCCCCCCTCTCTCTCTCTCCATACCTCCATCCCTCATTCCCTATCTACTCTATATCTCCCCTCTCCCTATCTACCTACCTCGTCCTCCTTCATTACCTCTCCCCATCTCTCTCTCTCATTACCTCTCTCTCTACTTACTTCTTCCTACCTGAAGAAAGAGATGGATGGAGGGATGAAGAGTGGATGTAATAAATAATTATATACAAAAAGAGGCAAAGAGATGGAGGGAGAGGGAAGGAGGGAGGGAGAAGAAAGGAGGGAGGGAGGGAGAGGTAGGTATGGAGAGAGAACATGCTCTAGAGGGATAAGTGAGATGGAGAGAAGTAGAGAGAGAATTAGGGAGAGAGAAAGTGGTTAGATAGAGAGAAGTAGGGAGAGAAAGAGAGATACGAGGGAGGGAGGGAGAGATAGAGAGGGATAGGTGAGATAGAGAGAAGTAGAGAAGAAAGGAGGAAGAGGAAGAGGAAGAGAGAGAGGTGACATAGAAAGATGAGAGAGAGAGGAGTCGAGAGGGAAGGAGAGGTTTAGAGAGAAAGAGGGGGAGGGAAAGAGAGGGAGAGATAGAGATAGAAGTAGAGAGGGAAGGAGAGTGAGAGATAAGGGAGGGAGGGAGAGGTAGAGAGGGATAGGTGAGATAAAGATTAGTGAGAGAGAGATAAGGGAGGGAGAGATAGGTAGAAAGGGATAGGTGAGATATAGAGAAATAGAGAGAGAGAGGGAGAGAGAGAGGAGAGATAGAGAGAAGTAGAGAGGGAAGGAGGGAGATGGAGGGATGGACGGACGGACGGACGGAGAGAGAGGTGAGATAGAGAGGTGTAGAGAGAGAGGGAGGGTGAGAGAGAAACGAAGAGGGAGAGAGAGGTCTAGAGTGAAAGGGATATAAATAGAGTGAGATAGAGAGCAAGATGATGAGAGCTTATTGATTACTGAAATTCGACCAAGTTTGAAAAATTATAAGCTTCCAAAACCTAGAATTTGTATTATTACTCCTAGAGATATGAAACCATTCTCAAACATCCTGAAACTATATGCATTAAATATAACTTAAAGTATAAGAAAGTAAATGTCCATATATAAATGTAATGTATATAGTTTCACCTGAGGAGAAAGACAAAGACAAAGAAATTTTTCCAAAACAAACAATAACGTGAGCGTGCTATAACATGCTTGTGTTTTATGAATGCATTCAAATAGCATGAGCATGTTATAACATGCTCACATTTTTCTTCTTTATAAATTTCCAAGCCTTTGGCTTGAATTTTTCTTGGGCTTCCAACCTAAAGGCTTGGAGTGACTTTCCAATGTCCAAAGACATGTTTTTGCAATTTGTAAAAAAATGACATAATCTTGAGTGTGCTCCCCATTAGGTTTGCACATGTTTCAATGCCAAGTCAAAAAACACCATGATAATGTTAAGATCTCTCTTAGCTATTTGACCATGCATTTTTTTAACATTTTGAGTATGTTAAGGTTTTCATCT
Organism: Sequoiadendron giganteum; assembly: GCA_007115665.2. Lineage (NCBI taxonomy): Eukaryota > Viridiplantae > Streptophyta > Pinopsida > Cupressales > Cupressaceae > Sequoiadendron > Sequoiadendron giganteum. Next base: position 671,772,919 of record CM021101.1, read on the forward strand.
TTAATTTTTTTTGTTAGTGTATCTATTTTTTGTCAAAAACCAAGGTTTGGTATTTTTGACTTCATTTTTTAACCATTCATCAAAATTTTAAATAAATTACATTTTTAGAAACTAGATTCCATTCTACACATATTTTAAAAGTTATTTTTGATCAGTTTTCAAAAAAATTTGCCGGGGGGGGGGAGCATGCTCAATTTTCTATTTTTCAGGATGTGTCCACTTTGAAAAGCAGTTGTAAGTGATGGGTGTGTGGTTGCTAGGATTAGCTACCGTTCACTAGGTTCCTAATCCCAGACTGCATAACTTATAGTCGATGAATTTCAAGGTCAATTTAATGGGAATCCCTACGTCCCCAATGATATTTTAGGAAAGAAAGACAAATGACAGCCAATTGACATTAGCAAGAATTTTGCCCATATATTTTCCAACATTAATTTTTACCGCAGATTGACTTTGTGCCATTTTAACCTTCATAGATATAACTTTGACTGTGTTGATTAACTGAGAGGAAAAATCTATTATATAAACACTTTGCAGAAGATTAACTAGATTCTTGTTGCATCTAAATGTTGATCCTCATGTGTTAGAGACAACTTTCAGCAGCAACATGTTGACCAAAAATAGATTCAAATTTTTGACTTTGCCCAAGGAATTTTGATTGATTGCTTGATCTTTTAGATGTATGTGAAACCCACTAACTTTATTTTTATTGAATATTCATTCTTACAGTTAATAATGAATATAGATTTGTTTTATATGAGACCTTCAAGACAGTATTCAGTTTGATTTGTTGATTTTTTTTGTTTTTGCAGTATACTCATGGACAAAATCACGGGACTTCTCAAGATTATTGAATTGATTTACCAGTATTTGTTCCTCTTGAAAGCTTAAATGAGTATGACTTATTCTATACTCAATCCTTCTTATCTCTTCATCGATTTCCTCCAGCCTACGTCATTCTTATCTCTATCCATCTTTTGTCCTCTTATGGCAAGATGATCCCACCCCTCATGCCGATGGAGAATGTAAACCACGACTTGGGTAGGCATCTAGTGAGATAGTTATTGGAAATGCTCCTTACAATAAGGGACAATAGACTATCAAACAAAGATGGAATGCCTGGCAATGTTCTCTTTTCTGCTACGATCTTGCATCCATCACAAAGCAGGGGTGATGGTACATTTGTTTAGTTTGGCATACTCCAAATTGCATTTATTCATCAATCTACTTGGGATTCAACACATGAGCTTGGCCTGCTTCCCAATCTTTGATTAGTGTGCAGATGAATGCCTCAGTTCAATGACATGAATTTGAACTTTGATGTGGAGCATAATGACTGAAAAATGGAGACCGGTTGTCTTCTTTACAAGGATAAAAAAATTGTTCTTCTTTAACATACTGGAATTAAATGTGATGGACACATTTTATACAAATTTGTAAGTTGTTTGAGCCTCCTTGTGGAAGGCATTCATAGTCCCAGTCTTGCATTAATCATGAAACCCATGTAGAAATGAATTGTGGGTATGTATTTGTTTTACAAGATTGGCTGAAACATCTTGGTTTGAGACATTCAGTAATGGTGGATGAAGATTAGAAGATATCATTTGATGTATGTTCAAAGAAATAGACTTTGTAATTTTTTCAAAAATTTCATGAAGTGTTAAATGTAATTTTGATCAGTGTATCAAGATTCTTTTATTGTTATGAATTGTTTTTTTTTAAAATTCCTCAAGCGTTAATATCATGCTCTTTATGGTTTTCAATATCCTCAACTCAAGAACGTTTGCATAGAAAATTGTTGTATAATTGAAGTCAAGCCTTGGGAAGAGAATTCTCATACCTCACTTGAGATTCAATTCTATTAAATATCATACTTTTCAATAGTGAATAGTGAATACTAATTTTACACCTTATATTTGTTAAAAAGTTGTAAATGCTTGTTTTATTTTCATTCGTTAAAATTTATCTTTGACCACTGAATTGGGTGATGCTTAAGATTAACCCTCAACAATTTTTTAAAAGAATAATCAATCATTCCAAGCTAGATTTTAACTCAAACAATGGAAATTAGACTTATATTCCTAATTTTAGTCAATAAAGATTTATATATGTTGCATGACTAGCCCAACACCGAAATCAAGGGTATTGTCCATATTTCAACATATTTATAAAATGGAAAGCTTCATGATGAAGAGGGCTCCTCCTTGTCACACCATTGAAATACATAATTGTGTCCTTGTAGTTTTCAATTTAATTGAATGCTTATCATTTTATAATTCCAAATACTTGACAACCTTTCATTAGTTGATCTCAATAAGGAACACAATTTTTTTTACATGGAGATTCAATTATTGGTTATGATATGTACTAAACATTATTAACCTAAGATTCTCAATAACCAGTAATTGTGGCCCTTGCATTAGTGGGTAGTGACACAATTGGCCTAATATAAGGGAAATATTGATGTCCATAGATGCTTGATTCCTCCAATACTAATCGTTTGAATTTGAATTCTTCTACAATACACACATTGATTGAATTTTTTATTTGTTTTATAATTTATAAGTATTGACTGGAAAAATTGTCTATTAAAGAGGTATTTTGCTTAGAATTCACTATCTTCTTATGACCATCTATGTCAAAGGTTTTGAAAGAACAACATAGTATTATTAAGAACAATATTTTGGAGTTTAAAATATATTGAAACCTAATCCCTTGGTATGTAACCTAAGAATTTACTAATAATACTTAGAATTCACTATCTTCTTATTTATGACCATCTATGCCAAAGGTTTTGAAATAAAAAAATATTATTAAGAACGATACGTTGGAGTTTAAAATATATTGAAACTTTAATGGTGTAAGGTTAACAAGTAGTGGATGCATGAATGATGTAAAAGTAATTAGTGATTATGTAATGATGAGTGATATGATCAAGGTAGGTATTGTATTATATATGATTTAGAAGTGTTTTCTTTTTATAATTAGACATCCACTTTGAAAGTCTTGGCTTATAAATGACACAACCAATAAATTTTAGGGACTTGGTGAGGATCCATGATAAATTTTTAATTTGAAATAGGTCAAATTCATCGGTAGAAAATGAACCTTGCAAAGGAATAAATAATTTAAGACTTGATAAATATCTACAAATAAATTTAGTTCTATTTTTTAGGAATAGTTAGGAATTTGTATCAAAGGGGGTATCCAATTAGTAAAAATCTTACAAGACCAAGCACTTAGAATACCCACGTAAAGAGGAATGAAATAAATACTAATGTGTAGGGTATGCATTTTTTATGATTATATTTTGTCTCACTTTAGTACACAATGTTGAAATTTAGAGGGTGGAGAACACGAGGAGGAGTTGTAGGTGGGGGTTACATAAAACTAAACAATTGGGTTGTTACGTGTAGAGGGTTTTAAGTTTCATAACACCTAGTGTTTTCTAACCTGTAATTATTGTAATGAAAACCTTTTCTTATTTAAAGAGTACTAATGTAATGAAAGACACATTCAAAATTTACCACAATTGTTTCCTAGAGTAAAAAATTATGTTTCAATTTCCTCATATGATGGAAAAATAAATGCACAAAATAATTGTAGGTTAGAAAACACAGTGAGTTATGAGTGATATGATTGTGCTTGTTCTAAGCTCAATGGTGGAGAACACACTATCCCTTGTTGGAAAACACACTGTTCCCAGTTGGAAAATACACTACCCTTGTTAGTTTTCCAATGTTGGAAACACATTGTCCCCTATTGTCAGGGACAATGTGTTTTCCAACAAGGGATAGTGTGTTTTCTAATAGGGAACAAAAAAATGCTCACATTATTTGCAATGCTAGAAAACACATTGTCCCTTGTGCTTGTTCTAAGCTCAATGATGGATAACACACTGTCCCCTGTTAGTTTTCCAATGTTGGAAACACAGTGTCCCCTATTGTTAGGGACAATGTGTTTTCCAATAGGGAACAATAAAATGACAATGTGTTTTCCAATAGAGAAATAACTAATTGGAAATAACTAACAAGGGACAATGTGTTTTCCAACATTATTTGCAGTGTTGGAAAACACACTATCCCTTATGGAAATAGTTGACAAGGGAAAATTTGTTTTCCAACACTACAAATAATGTTGGAAAACACACTGTCCCCTGTTAGTTATTTCCCTGTTTGAAAACACGTTGTCATTTTTTTTTCCTTGTTGGAAAATATACAGTGTCATTTTTGTGTTCCCTATTGGAAAACACATTGTCCCCTGTTAGTTATTTTTAGAAATATTACATTCTAATGATGTCCCTTGTCCACTTTTCCTACACAGGGGGACAATGTGTTTTCCAACATTGCAAACAATGTGAGCATTTTTTTGTTCCAATCATATCAAGAAAGTGATATGTCATTTTTACTATAACCAAAGAGTTGCTCTAAAATTTGAAGGTGGACTTCATTACATAACTGACAAGGGAATTTGTGTTTTCCAAAACTACAAATTCATAAGGAAATAATTGACAAGGGATGGTGTGTTTTCTAACACTGCAAATAATGTGAGCATTTTTTTGTTCCCTGTTGGAAAACACATTGTCCCCTGTTGGAAAACACACTGTCCCCTATTGGAAAACACACTATCCCCTATTGGAAAACACACTGTCCCTTGTTAGTTGTTTCCAATGTTGGAAAACACATTGTACCCTGATGATAACAGTTACCAAAAAGGTATACTCCTTTAGAATTATAATTTAATTTTCCTCTACCTTGTAGTAATGATTAATCAAATTTTATAGGAGAGTAATTAAATCATGCAAATCATGGACACATCCAAGGGATTTAAATGGTATTGACTTAAGATATTATTCCTACTCTTGAGAAGTTGAGGAAGGAGCATGTTCACTATGTGCAATGGGCCAATAGAAATACAAAACTAGAGGCATCAAGTACTAGAATATATGAAATGAGAAAGTAATATTCTCTAAAACACATGAAAGAAGCAAACCAAAGTGAATGAGATAGATTATTGAATGATTGAAAATATTATTTCCACTCTTGAGAAGTTGAGGAAGGTGCATGTGTAGTATGTGAAAGGGGAAAATGGCAATGCAAAAGTGGATAAAGTCAAGAGGTTTTGTATTGCATATGAATTTGTGCAAGCAAAGAAAGTAGGATATGATGCTATAAGTGGAGTTGAACAAATGAAGTCAAATATTATTGAACTTAAGAATTCTATGGAGCAAATACAATTGGAAATAGATGATAAGGAAAAGGAAAAATCAGATCTTAGTGCAAAAAAAACAGAAGACTCACCCTTCATTATCATCAATACATTTTCTAACTTAGGTGTGCGCTACCATGTTTTTATTAAAAAACGTCCAACTATACCAAGATTATGTTGGTTTAAGGAGAGATCTACATTCCATTAGTAGTATTCAATCAACCATATGAGAGACCATATCAAATAGAGCAAGGGTACACTCCATTTTAACTCTATCTAAGGAGAAAGGTTATTTAAAGTAAAAGGTATTATCTATTTTCTTTATCTTTAGACTAGAAAAATGAATGAATTTATTTTTATAGTAGTGAATTTATTTTTATAGTAGTGATCCCTAAAAGACACATTTCTTCTCATCCCCACTGCTCTTACCTATTAACACCCCTTGATGTCCCTTTTCATGATCTTCTAACTTCCTTTTCATATCTTTTACTTGAAACTTTAGATCATCTTCTCCCTCATCAACCCTTAGGACAACAACATCCCTTTCTTGGATAGATTTTTGAATGTCTTGAATACATTTATGTAGCTTTGCAGCCACTTTTTTCTCAAATTTGAGTGTCTATATGATAAATCCGAGTGTTTCTTTTAACAAGTTCTTTACAAGACTTGTCTGCCTTTTCAGACATGAATTTCATGTCTCCATACAAATGAATCTCTTTTTCTACACTTAGAATTGATTTTTCCTTTTTCTCATCATCTATTTCCAATCGTATTGGTGGTATTTTAATGATTTCAAATCCTAGATCTGATGTTAGCTTGTGATATTTGAATTTTGAGATTTAATGTTAAGTTATGTATTAATACAAGGCTATTTCACTAAGTTTCATCTAAGCAATCCTAGAATTTTTATGCAAGCATCCTAATAGAAAGTATATATGAGAGAGAGAGGGGGGAAGGAGAGAGATAGTGAGTGGTAAGGTGGGAGGGATAGAGGTACATATAGAGAGAGGGTGGGAGATTTATGTATAGAAAGAGTAAGAGAGAGGGAAGGAGGGATAGATAATGCGAGGGGTAGTTGGAGAGGTTTTGTGTGTGTGATGGAGAGAGAGGGAAGGAGTAAGTGAGTGATAAAGGGATGGATAGGTGGAAAGAGGAGAGGGGAAAGAAGGACAAACAAAGGGAGAGGAAGGTTAGGAAGGATGGTGAGAAATGAGAGATAGAGATAAGTATAGAGGGATGGGGGGAGGGAGAGGTCTAGCAAGGTAGAATGGTAGGGATAAAGGGAGAGAAAGGGAATGAGGGAGACATGGAGAGGTAGGTAGAGAGAGGTAAGGTTGAAGGTATAAAGGGAGAAGTAAGTAGAGAGAGTGAGGGGAGATAGGGAAAGTAGAGAGGGAAGGGGAGAGATAACTAGATAGAGGGGGAAAGTTGGGATGAATTTATAGGATGGAGGAGGGATAAGGATAATGTTTTTGGGTTGGTATGATAAGGATAATTCATCCATTTCTGCATTTCCATTTGCACATTGCACATAGTGAGGGAGGGAGAGAAATAGACAGAGGGAAGGAGGGAGATAGGTAGTGGTAGAGTGGGAGGGATAGATAGAGGGAGAGAAAGAGGGAAGGATGAAGATAGGGAGTGGTAGGGTGGCAAGGATAGAGGGAGGAATAGAAAGAGGCAAGGAGGGAGATAAAGAGAGGTAGGGTAGGTGAGGAAGGTATAGAGAGTTAGGGAGAGAGGGATGGGTAGGTAGAGAGAGATAGTGGAGAGAGATTTTGTGTGTGTGAGGGAGAGAGAGGGGGAAGGAGGGAGATAGGAAGTCGTAAGGAGATATGGTGAGAGAAGAAGTTTAGGAGGGATGGTGAGAGAGGAGAGGTAGAGAGAAGTATAGAGGGATGGGGGGAGGGAGAGATCTAGCGAGGTAATATAGGAGGGATAAAGGGATAGAGAGGAAATGAGGGAGACATGTAGAGGTAGGTAGAGAGAGGTAAGGTTGAAGAAATAGATGAAGAAGTAGGTAGAGAGAGTGAGGGGAGATAGGGAAAGGAGAGAGGGAAGGGGAGAGATAAGTAGATAGAGAGGGGAAGTTAGGGAGGAGAGATAGGTAGAAATAGAAGTTTGGGTTAGTATGATAAAGGGAAATGGTGACAAATATTTTGGAAGAATGATAATATAATGTATTGATGTAAGAGATTATTCCTACTCTTGATAAGATGAGGAAGGAGCATGTGCACTATGTGCAATGGGCCAATAGAAATAAAAAACTAGAGGCATATTGAGTACTAGAATACATTCTTGGTGTGTACGAAACAAAATCTTTTCATAAGGAAATAATTGACAAGGGATACTGTGTTTTCCAACATTGTAAATAATGTGAGCATTTGTTTTGTTACCAATCATATGAAGAAAGTGAAATTCCAAGAGGTTTTGTAATGCATATGAATTTGTGAAAGCAAAGAAAGTGAGAGATGATGCTAAAATTCCTCTAGGTATTCATAATGAAATAAAAGAATAGATGAATATTAGATAGATGGAGGATGAAATGGTAGATGTAGTGAAAAATCCTTCATATGATCCTATTTTAGATGTAGAATAGAAGGTCATAGAGTATTTGAATGTTTCCAAAGAAAGTGGAGTATTGGTAGAAGACATAAAGGTTTCACAAGAGTTACAATGCTTACATGAAGAGTCAAGGAGATGGGAAATCCCAATAAATAAATTAGAGAGAGGTGAGTCATTGATCATTAAAAGTGTTTTGTTAAACATTGATGGTATTAATAAAAAAAATAGTATAAAGGAGAAGTATATTTAGAAATATATACAAGACTAAATATAAGTATCTTTAGAATATCCAAATCAATATAAATACTCACAATTGTAGAAATAACATAAGGCACTAGTAAGCACAATTTTTTTTTGTTAAAATTTAAGATAGGTACATATCATGAGGAATTATTGTATCACGTTAAAGGATCTTGGCCATGGTGGTATGAGAATAAATACATACCTTTGTATAAAGAAAATACTTACACTATAATTAGGAAATTACTTAAGGGTATGCAATACGATGGATTTAGGGTAGCTAAGGGGATGACTTAAGGGGTCTTAAGAGGATGAATTAAGGGGAGTTAAGATAATGTATTAAGGGGATGCAACCTATCTAACATAATGACTTAAGGGGTCCTAAGTGGATGGCTTAAGGGGAGTTAAGAGAATGACTTTAAGGGGATGAAAGAGGATGGATTTAGGGTATGCATAATCTTCCTACAATTCTCCACCTCATCCCTCCTAAATCCACGTGAGACAAATGGTGATTTAAGGTTTGGTCGTGCATGAGGCAATTTTCCTCTTTCAAAAATAAAGCTTTTGGATTCAAGATTATTTGGTTAATGGAATGGGAGATATGTAATGATTAGGATATAAAGATGCATTGATAATGAAAGGACTATGATGGACAAAATATGCCTAGATTAATAAATTTATATATTAGCCTAAAATGAACCTAATGGATTAATGCAATGTTGATGGATGTTAGCTTTAGGGTTTAGGGTTTAAGGTTTAATCTAATGGATCAATGCAATGATGATGATGGATTAATCCAAAGAGAGACATAAAGATGGTGTTGAAAGACCTTATAATTAATAAATTGAAGAAAGAGGAAGTAGTGGTTCATAATAAAATAAAAGAATAATGAAAGTCACCAATGAGAGTACCTTCAACCATGATGAGTAAATATGTATTAACCAATTGGGTTGTTACATGTAGAGGGTTTTACAAAAGTATGTGGGTTGCAAGTTTCATAACACCCAATGTTTTCCAACCTGTAATTGTTGTAATGAAACCCTTTTCTTATTTATGTAGAGTACGAATGTAATGAAAGACACTTTAAAAATATACCATACTTGTTACATAGAGTAAAAAATATGTTTTAATTTCCTCATATGAAAAAATAAACGCACAAAATAATCGTAGGTTGGAAAAACACAATGGGTTGTGATTGATGATTGTGCTTGGTCTAAGCTCAAGGGTGGAGAGCTCAAGAAGGAGTTGTAGCTGAGGGATACATAAAAATAATCAAATTGAATTGAGGGGTGACTAACCAATTGGGTTGTTACATGTAGAGGGTTTTACAATAGAATGTGGGTTACATGTTTCATAACACATAGTGTTTTCCAACCTGTAATTTTACAAAATAATAATAATGTAATGAATTTTTTTTTGTTATTTACACAATAGGAATGCAATGAAATTCACCTTCATAATTTATAAGAAGTCTTAGTAAGAGTAAAAATTATGTTTCATTTTCTTCATATGTTCAAAAAAAGAACGCATAGTATAATTGCAGGTTGGAAAACATAGTGGTTTTGAGTAGATGGTTAATGAAACCTACAACCAATACATTATCTATCTCATTCACTATGGTTTGCTTCTTTTCAAGTTTTTTTAGAGAATATTCCTTTTTCATTTCATACATTCTAGTACCTTCTTCTCTATTTGGCATCTACAAGATCTCAAGAGGCTTCATCTTCAAAACTTTAGTGATGTGCCCTTGCATAATGAGAAAATGTGGGTTGTTGACATTGAGCTGCACTAAATGAAAAAAGGTTCTTGTACATGTGAGGGTTGTGTAAAGTGGCCATTGATCTGGAACTTATTTCCCCCTCTCATAATAATCAGGGTAACATAATGTAAGGCACCTTGAAAATTTACAACTCTTAGTTAGAGTAAAAAATGTATTTCAATTTCTTCATATGATTGATAAAAAATGCTAAAAATAATTGGAGGTTGGAAAACACATTGGGTTTTGAGTTATTTCATTTTGTACATTCAAATATAAGTGTTCGAGAGTAGGGGGAGGATTTGTAGGTGGGGGATACATAAAACTATCCAAATTGACCTAAGGGCTGACTAACCAATTGGGTTGTTACCTATAGAGGATTTTACAACACCATGTGGGTTGTAGGTTTCATAACACCTAGTGTTCTCCATCCTATAATTACTGTAATGAAAACAATCTCTTATTTAGAGAGTACAAATGTAATGAAATGAAATTTTAAAATTTACCACAACTATTATCGAGAACTTAAAAATATTTTAATTTCCTCATATGATGGAAAAATAAATGCACAAAATAATCATAGGTTGGAAAACACAGTGAGTTGTGAGTGATTTCATTATTCTTATTCTAAGCTCAAGGTGGAGAGCCCAAGGAGGATTTGCAGGTGGGGGAGACATAAAACTAACCAAATTGACCTAAGAGGTGACTAACCAATTGGGTTGTTACGTGAAGAAGGTTTTACAACTGTATGTGGGTTGCAAGTTTCATAACACCCAGTGTTTTCAAATGTATAATTATTGTAATGAAAATATTTTCTTATTTTTCATTGTACTTGTTCTATACATATCTCTCCCATCCGTTCTCTATATGTACCTATATACCTCCCACCTTACAAATCCCTATCTACCTCATTTCTGCTCTCTCTCCCTCACACACAACCTCTCACCACCTACCCCTCCCTCTCTCCCTAACTCTCTTTATACCTATATCACCTACCCTACTTCTCTCTATCTCCCTCCTCACCTCTTTCTCTCCCTCCCTCTATACCTCCCACCCTAACACTCCCTATCTCCCTCCTTCCCTCTCCCTCTCTCTATCTCTATCCATACCTCTCCCCCTCACACGCACACAACCTCTCTCCACCTAGCCCTCCCTCTCTCCCTAACTCTATCTATGCCTACCTCTCTTATGATTAAGGTAGTGATCATTGAGTAGAGTGATGAACTTAGTATTTAATTAGGGAGTTGATACTATGGCACTAGTTTATTGAGACCTTTATTATGTTACACAAGAAAGTGAATTTTCCTTCAACCACTTATCTCTCATCATGGTATGGATATTAGAGCATATATATTTATACTAGTAAGTGATGCCTCTACTAGATCCTACACTTCTTAGGGCCATGAGGTGGCATAAAATTCATCACTTTGATATGTTCACATGAGCACTTGTGAATTCAATTAGATGAGGACTAAATTATAAACCCTTAAATAAAAATGTACCAAAGATGGATAAGAGATCAAGCTATACAAGTCTACTATTAAGTAGTGGGATCTATGATAGATATAAATGGCCTATTCAAGACGTATAATCTATTGATTATTATATAACCTTGGAGATGACTATCAAGAGGACTTTTCCCTAGTGCCCCATACTATAATTTTATTTAGGAGGCAACTGAAGCTTAGCAAGGAGTACCCCTCTAGATGTTTCTCACTCTTTTTACATCTACACAACCATTATCACTCTCTACATATCTCTTATTAGAATGTAAGAATCTATCGAACCTATTGTTACATACACTTTATGCTCTAAAAAAATTCATGTGCCTTGTTAAATTTTTGTTAATGTGTCTAACTCCATCATGGATGGTCATGCATGGCAGGATGTGTCAATAAATGTCTTATGTTGGAACCCAAGACATTTCTAGAAAGAACTATTCCATATAGAACTATGAATAACTACAATGAAGTAATGTTGTATGTAGAGGATGGTATCATCCTTAGTGTGTGGTTGCACAACATAGTATACACAAATATATGTATGAGAATGTTCCATTTGGTTGCTTATCTATAAATGAAAGCCTATAAACTAATTCCTTTATGTATTTAACATGGTCCATAATGTCTATGAAAAGTAAAAAAATCATGGATCATAGTCATAAATGATGAATGTTGGTAAAGCCAAAATTGACCCAAATATGAGTGAAGAAAAGACACAAGACATTTATCATGGTGAGATTTTTATGCATGTGATATGATGACCATCATGGAGAACCCATCGACCATAATGAATATTTACTCATGTTGGTGATTTTTTATAGGTATTATGTTCAAGAAATCCATGCTAATGAATTCTTATGGTTGTGTTAGAATTTCAAGAGTGGTGTAGCTAAAACAATCATGACACCTTTGAAATTCACTAATGCAAGATAAGAGCAAAACTAATGTTGTGAAGCAATGTATGTGAGGAATCCATTATACGTATACAATTCTCCAAATGTTTTATTAAGCGAAAATCACATGATTGCTTACATCAGAAACTAAACAAAATATTTACAAAGGCTCTACTAGTGCCACCCAACCACTCCACTAGAAAACCAATAACTAGTTGACATTAGGATTGATCATCCAGAAACCACATAAATATAACCATCAACAGTCTGATTAGATTGCTAACAAAGCCCAAATTCTATCCAAATATAATTTAACATATAACTTATGATAATAGTTTAAATTTTTTTCATAAAAAAAAAACCACAACATTTTCCTTATCTTTGGTAAGCTATACAAAAACTATATCCCTATGCTCTAGTGATTAAACTGTAATTTTGAAGTCATACATGAAGAAATCGATAACCATCTCCAGCGGCGTGATGAGAACACTACATCAAAACAGTGAAAAAAGTCAATCGAATATAAGATAGAAACCGAACTGTCCAAATGTCCTATGTAAATCCAAAATAGAAATGCCTCAAAGTTGAATACATTGGTCCTCAACAGAGCATTCCAACAATGTTCAGTGGATTGCAGAGCACAACGCTGTGTTTCCTGCATTCCACCAGCAACTCCTCCTGTCAGAACGATGTCTTTGCTTTTTGATAACGTTGAATCTTTTGTCCCTCGACGAACTGCTAGCGATGTGTGGAACGATGATGTTGTGCAGACACCATATCTCTCAATTTGCTTCCTCGCCACTTTAAACGCTGTGAATTCTCAAGCTTCCTTCGACAAATCAACACATATGTTAGTATCCCTTATTCTCATGCTTTTATACAATAATTTTCTCAATTGGAAACAATCCAGTGGAGTACAATCATGGAGTCATCGTAGCCCAATCTGTAATTCACTGAAACCATCATCACTCCTAAGTTGGCAGCCCACTTTTCACAAAAAGAGTGTGAAGAGATAAACGATGGTGAAAGGAAACAAAATCCGCCACCATGGAAGACACCATATCATCAAGGCATAGGCCCTTTATTCAGTCTCTAAGTTTAATACATTGGTCCTCAACAATATTTTCCAACCTGAAGCATGTATAACACGATAATACTGTTATTTGATTACGTGAGATTCACTTCAATTCTCCCGGTGTTTAAAAACTCCCGCTTTGTTTTTAAAACTTTGAAATATTTGTCCATTTTCGTGACTTTCGTCATCCCTGCCGTGACTTCTGTTATCCCTCTTGCTTGCATTATGGTGGGCCACTTTATGCATGTCATATGCATCTTACATGTTGTTTTATGTATGTTTTTATGCGTTTTTGTATGTACATAGATGAATTTTGTCTAGGAGTTAGCTGATTCCTGTGTTATATACTCCTGAAGAAAAAGTGTTATTTTCTCTTATCGTATGATGGAGTATGCTCTTGTTTTTTCTTTCAGCTGTTTTAAATTGGTTTGTTCCTTATTACTCTTTGTAATGCTTTGTTTTAGTTGTATTCACCCATAAATTTGTTACTTTCAAACTACTAGGTCTTGAAATGCCATCTTTGGGCTTTCCTTTTCTCTTGTATATTATTTTTCTATTATTAATATATACATTTTTCTAATAAAATGTTCAAAGTAAAAACGTGGGAACACTAATATTGTTTACACATAATTATATCAAATCTAGGAAATAATTTTTTTTAAAGTTTGATTGTGATCCACAATGATATTACTCTAACACTTATTACCACTCTAAGCTTTTACATTGCTACATTTATTAAGGAAAATTATGTTTGTTAATAAATGTAATATTTAATAGGAAATAGGGGAGAGGGATCAATTGTGATACATTTTAATTTTGGAGGTGTTTATAGACCATTATGTACAATGCCATCCTTCTAAAATATAATGGTGAACAACGTAAGCTATCATGAATAAAATATTTTATTTCTTATTTTAAATAAAACATAATTATTCAGCCTATAATGTTTATTAAAAAATATTAATGTATGATTTGTGGAAAAGATGAATGGTTGAACCACAACTACATGAGTTGCTAAAACCTTTCACATATATGCTAGCTATTAAATTCACACAACTCAATGCATTTGACATTCAAAACTATACACAATAAATTCCATTCCTGTCGATTAGCCACTTATGTTCGTAACAAGGACCTTGCATTGTCTTCTTCATCTTCATTCATAGTTATGTGGAGACCTTACATTTTATAGTTAGGATATCAATGATTGAACCTAATAGCATGATGTTTATGAATTTTAATGTCCAAGCTCTGATGTTTTGGGAAAAGACATAGGTTTGAAGGTATAATTATTTGATCACTATGTTAGAGAGATTATAAACTCAAATTAGAACAAGATAGTTTAAAGGCATTGTTTACAAACTCAATAGGACTTGTGAATATAATTTTCATTAGAGGTGCAATAATTTATGCATGTAATGTCCCTTACTCGACTTTGCCTCAGAATTTCCTTGTTGATTAGGTTTAGGGTTTCTTCTTTTTCAAAGGAATGTTCTCTTTGACTAGGTAATCTTGGATTGAAGTCCGCATTTAATATTTCCACATGTACATATATCTGTTAGCATTAATATCTAGATATCCAAATATAAATATAATCAAAAATCAATAATAAAGGCATATGAGGAGTGGCATGGTTAGAGCTGTTCGAATCTATCCATATAAGCCCAAGAGCACAAGCATCCTATCAAGACAACCCACCCCTTGGCCCCGAGGGACATGAACGTCTTAGAGTGGCATGCTTAAAGGAAACACTTGTACTTTCTTTCTCTACCCATGCTATCACCTCAGAAGACACTTAACCTACTGGGGCAATCCAACGAAGCTTATAAGTGGTTTCGAGCCTACCACCCCTCCATGGCCACAACAGATTGTTAAGTGGGACTTGTTGATGGTCTTTTTTGCACAACAACAACTCAGACAGAATATGATATCCTATCTCTCTTGAAAGGTAAATCTCTATCAAAAAGCCTCAAAAGATAACCCCAAGGTCTCTAATGTCAGGTCTTGACAAAATGTGAAATGCTAGTAATCACAAAGGGACCTTACTACAAGCAAATATTGAATTCAAATTTATCAGATCTAGCAATATGGTGATACTTCAAATCTTAAATCAAACCCATATAATAAAATAAATAAATAAAGAGATAAAGGTTTTAAAGAGATTTCTAAGATTAACTCTAATTCTAAGACTAACAATGCAAATGATAAGATACTTGAAACAAACCAATCCCTCAAAAACTAATTCCTGTTTGACTCAGATAAACCTGCAATCTTGCAGAAATAGTGCAATCTTCTAAGGTGTTAAAGAGTTTCAGATTATGACTATTCATTCAAAACAACCCTATTGTAATTGAAATGAATAAGCATTCATAACCGAACTAAACACAATGTGAAGTCCAGGCTAACTTTGCAAAGCAACTAACAATCAACTAGCTGCAAAAAGTATGGACTAGAGATCACTACAAACACTTCAAGCATCAAACCATAAACATCATCAAGTCATCTAACATCAAAACTAGCATATATAAAATAAACTTAAGCAATTTCAAAAGATAGAATCTTAGGAACCATGCCAAATCAAAATTCAACTCAAGAAAGGCACCAAATCACAATGTCTTTACTTGCATTAAATCACCCAAAGTAGCAACAATTCCAGTATTATGTTACAACACCTGCTTGAAAATGAGACTAACTCCTAACTCTAACTCTTGCTATACTTATTAATTCACTCCAATGTAAAAATATCTAGCCCTTACAAATGAGGCAAAATGCCAAATTTATAGAAAACCCCCAATATATGTCGGCCCAATTAAGTTTACAATAAAAAAAATGGCCACAAGACAAGTCGGCCAAGAGGAATTCAAAATAAAATAAAATATGCATTAAATGCATGTATGCCATCCAGGTCGGCCTGGGATCTCCAACATAGCTTGGTCCAATGCATGTGAAGGAGGAAGAGGAATAATGGGGAAGCACAAATTTCGATGAGGCAATGCATTAACTTCCCTCCGCTTTTTCCTTATCCCACCTTGCCCTATCTTGCACCATCGAATTTTTTTCCTCCAAGTTGGCAATAGGTGGCATAACTAACACTTTCGTTCTCCTTTCAATGGATTTAACGTCCTCTCTTGATTGCTTTACCACCTTATCCCAATCCACCTTCATGGTTTGATATTTATCAATCACTGCAATGTATGTGGTTGCATCATCTAACTAGTGTTTGATGACGTGGTCCTCATTGACTGGAGAACACACCTCTCGCCACCATTTTCTCAACTACTCCAAGCTCAGATGATTTGGCACAAACCTTTTTCTTCCTGTCATAACCTCAAAGAAGGAAATGAATTTATTGTAAATCTCAGTCAAGGTGCCCTCAATTTGTTTCCCTTGCTTATGCACCTTCTTCAAAAACCTTTTCCTTATTTGTAGAACTTCAACCAATTCCTAGGGTTTTGTAGCTTTGGATGAAGGAAGAATTCCATCACTCACCAATTTGTCTTCAGTGTAGTCCATGATGGCTTTAGTCTTCTTTAACAAAAGATCCACATCCTCCTTATCTTGAGCTAATACATTCTTCAACCAATCTATTGATCTCATAGCATCCCCACCAGTTGAAAGAATGTCCTTGATGACACTATCTCCCTTGGCTTGCACTCCCTACAACCATCTCTTTATGGCATGAGTAATGACTTTCATCTTCTCAGACCCAGTAATTATCTCATGTGGCAAAAAAACTGCAGCAGATGATGAGGAGCTGATGGATTGCAAAGGTTTCATCAAGTATTACAAATACCTTTTGAGTTTATCATTCTCCTTCTTCAATTCTTGCTTGGTTTGCACCTCTTTCCTTAATCTACCCAAGATTACAACACTAGAGCCTTCATATTCTTCAATATCCTGCTCCATGGAAGTAGGCCCTAAGTTGATAGTTTGCACACTATAGTCACTACCAGTTACATCATCCTTATTCTTATCAGGAGTAGGAGTAGAAATGTTGACCACCCTATTATTTGCTTCATCTCTCTCGATCTTGGAGATAACCCTGGCTTTCTTCTTTGTTTTTCCATTTCTTATGTTTGTCAACAATTCATCCCAGTTGGGAGGAGTATCATCCACCACAATCTTCTTAATCTTTAACTATTTATCCAACCAACCTGGAACTGTGGAATTCGGCTGTACACTATCCTGTCCAACTGCATCCTGGTGAACCTTGGGTAGATCTTCATTCACACCCTGCTTTTTCAGGAATCTCCTCAACTTCATCTTCTCTTTTCCTTATCATGTTCCTCCTCTTCATGCACTGGGGAAGGAGACTTATTCGATACTTCTTCTCTCTGAGGAGGTATATCCTCCTCACCCCCTGTAGGTGAATCCTCATAAGTCACCAGAGGAGACCATAATACCTTCTCTACCTTTGCCTCAACATTGTAGAGATCACCCTCCTTTTATGTGGTATACCATCCTTAGGAGATGGAGTTCTTGATCTTCTTGTGTACACTTGTGTCCTTTCTCCTAAAATTTCTAGATCTACTACTGGTGGGTCAGCTTCATCTCCTACCTCAAAATTTCCCTTCTCCTTCTGTGATAATCTTACTATCCTTCTTCTCTTAGAAAAAGAAACACTAACTTCTTTTTCTTCCTTTTCAACTTCATCTTTCCTCTTCTTTGAAATGTGTTTCCTTTTCTTAGCAATGAGCTTTCTTTGCTTCTTTGCCTCCCCTGCCTCCTGAACATATTTGATCTTTATCTTACAAGGGGAGCTTGCCTTAGTCTTACCCTTAGGATCCTGCTCAGGTGATTCCTCAAAAGTGGAGTGAGACTCTAAGTTTCCCATTAGGTCATAGGTGCATTGCACACCCTCACTCTCAAACTCCAACATCTTGTGCTTGAGCCACAGTTTAGTGCACCTAATCACTGGAGTCATGATTTTTTTCCAATTTTGTCTTCTCTTCCTCTGCCCAATCTAGTTCTCCAATTGGTTTATCCGTCACAACTTCATAGTTATGGCCCTAAATTAAATCTCCACCATCTTCAACCTGATCTAGAATGGCCTTTATGTTGTATAGCCGGACGAAGTTCATTGGTAGCCTAAAGAACTTCTTTATGATCTCAAATTCATCACTGATGTTGGCCCAATAATACTCTATATCATCCTTGTGACTGTATTCCCTACTGGCCTTCTTCTGTGCTTCACCAGTCCTGTCAAATCTAGATCTCTTGGAATGGAAGGAAAGACCTAGAGTACTCATTTCTTCTTCAGAAGCATGGGTCAAGTTAATAGAGGGGCAGGCCTCACCACTGCCTATCCTCAAAGGAAAGTCACCACTAAATCTAGTATTATGTTTCTCCCTCTTCATAATTGCATCAAAATCACAGATCTGCCTTGTGAACTCTAGAAGTATAACATGATCTGTGGGATATCTAGGGAGTCTGTATGGAGCCCTCTGACAACCATCAATTCTGATGTATGAAAAGGTGGCGAACTGGATAAACCAAGATTCAAACCTCTTGATTAACTCCTTAGCATTGTCTAAGATCCGAACATGTTTTGCACCTTGCAATAGCCTAGTGATGTACATGGTGAATGCATCATTCACCCTCCTATAACTTGTGACACTCAAGTGCAATAATGGGTACACTTCATAAATAACATCCTACCCAAACACACCCCTTGTGCTTAACCCTTTGTATGGATGGTACCTTGCAAGTGAATAAACCAAGTAGGATGTCATTGTGAAGGTCTTTGTTTGCAAGACATTGCACATTTGTTCATGTATCACTACACTTATAACACCTACCCAATGGTAGTCAATACCTTGCTTCATCCTCACAATGACATGGAACATCCAGTTTTCAAATACTCCTACACTTTTCAATCCCATTACTCTACTGAGGAGTGTGATAACATCATAGTATTCCTTCCTGAACTTAGCTCTGACTAGCTGCTTGGGTAGCTTGGAAAAGTGGGACCTGGGTTTCTCTAGCCAACAATTGATGACCTATTAGGATTTGATGACATTTTCATCATAATACTTCTTTGCTACATCCATATCAAAACCCCCTACATGAGACCTATGGGGCATGTCAAAGGTCTGGGCAATGGACACAGGGTTGATATTTGCCACAACTCTTCCTTAAGGACCAACTATCCTATGTGTGCCTCTGTCCTAATGTCTGGCACATTCAAGCACCAACTCATAACACTGAACTATAGGAGGGAATCCAGCTACATGTGCCATCCTTGATTCCAATATTCTTTTGGCCAATAGAGGACGGTTCTATGCTGCCATCTATGCTGCCATCTTTGCTTTAAATTCCTCATAATCCCACATCCCAACATTTGTATCCGTGACCCCTGACCAGATGGAAGATAACTTGCTCTCTAGGATTCTTCTCTTTAAATCTGTTTTAATCCTTTCTACCTTAGAGATAGCAAAGCCTTTAACACATGGATCCATTACCTTACCCTTGGTCATTTCAGCAACATCTTGACTTGATTCTGCCTACATCCAATAAAGAAACCAAAGTAAAGATCCATCACAACATGAAATTCAAGCTAATCCATCATAAATGATATATTCATCCTTAAAAAAAATCCCATAATGAATAAAAATTCCCAGAAACTCTTAAGAATTACTCATTTCAAAGTTCAGGTTTTTAGCCCTCTCGCGGAATTCGGGCCAGAGGGGAATCTCGGGAAATTCTGGACCAGACGAAATTCAGTGAAACAAGCACAAAGAAACCTCCAACCACCATTTAATCAACCAATATTAACTAAGAAACAACATGACACATCCTATAATAACTCAAATCGACCATAAAATGCACAGTCATCAGCCAATAGATCATGCCATCTCTCAATTCTTCATTTTCAACAAGATTTCAAGGAAATCTGCTAGGGACGAAAATCCATGAAAATGGCAATAGTTTACAAACTCCGAGAAAATGAATGGACAAAGAAATTCCGATAAAATCTTGAAGACATGGAATTTCATGAAGTCGGCATAATCTTCACATTTTAAGCATATATTCGGGAAATTGGTAAAGTGATGGAAAAATTGGGGAAATCCTGAAGTAAAGGAAATTTGCGAAGTGTTCGAAAACTTGAAATCTTTGACTTTGTCGGGATTTCACCAAGATTGATCAAACGATTAGGAAGTTGGGGATTTTTCTTAGAATTCAGCTCGTTCAAAGTGCAAGGTGAAAAATCAAGGTTTTAAATGGATCCAAATGAGATCCAATCAATAGGAGGAATGATTTTCAGCAAGGGAAACCCTAGGAAATTGCCATGACAACACAACTTGGGTCCCAACCCGTCATTCTCATTTCCCCTATTCTTCACACAAATTTCAAATGACTTGACTAAGACAAGGCCTCGACTGGGTGATTATCAAATCAAACAACAATGACAAACCTCACCTCACCAAGACGTGGTTTCATTACAGATTAGGGATTTCTAGGTTAAACCAGAACTCAACATAAGAAAGCACGAAATCCAATTAAGAAAGGAGGAAAGAAATTGTTAACCTCATTGGATCACAGTCATGCAGAAGGAAAGGATGCACAAACCATGAGGAAGGGCATCAATCCAACAAACGGAAACCCTAGCGTCACTACCAGACCATACGGTATCGAAATCCCGACTCAAAACATACACCCACACAACCCCAAAGAAAATTCAGTTCATTTATTCAAAATGGAAGGCAACATGTACATACCATGAGACCAAAGAAATCGAAATAGCAACAGTCGACAAGAAACCTTGAAAATCAAAGCAAAATGAAAGCGATCACTAGAAAACTCAACTGTAATGCTTGATCACAATCTCAAACGCACAATCCAACAACAAAAACTCAAAATCCAACTCCTCAAATCTCAAAACAAGGAAAATGAAACAAACCTCCCCTCATAAAACACAAATGAATCCAATAAAAGAAAACTGCAAGACTGTACAGGAAACATAAATGTGTCGACAAGATAGCAAGCTCGGGAATTCGAAGGCACGAGAAAATCGTGGGAAAATCCGATCCAGGTGGAATTCTGCGAAGTCTTGGAATTTCCAAAAATTATATAAAACACCCTCTGTCGGGTTTTCAAGGCGCTCGGGGAATTCCGCCCAAGGGGAATTTCCCGAAAATAGAGAAAAACCCGAAATGAATTCCAAAACACAGGATTTTCAAAGTGACTCCTCAAAAGGGGCATTTGCACGAGTAAGATAATCATTTGGGAACATGCCAAGGCAACCAAATCCTCAAAATCAAAGGGCCAAAACACCAAGAATGAAACCAAAAGAGCAAAGAAAAGGGTCCCCGCTTTCAGTGGGGCGTGTGTGCAAAAAGTGCACAACATAAGACACCCCACCCCTTGGCTCGAGTGGCATGAATGTCTCAGAGTGGTATGCTTAAAGGAAACACTTGTACTTGCTTTCTCTACCCGTGTTATCACCTTAGAAGACACTTAACCTATTGGGGGAAGCCAACAGAGCTTATAAGTGGTTTTGAGCCTACCACCCCTCCATGGCCACAACGGATTGTTAAGTGGGACCCCCACCCCTCCATGACTGTAGCGGATTGTTAAGTGCGGTTTTGAGGCACCACTTTTCTCAGGCCCTTCCTCCCTAGTAGGCTTGAAAACACTTAGAAGACAATCTTTTAGCAATAAAATACATTTGCATTTATTACTGATTCTTGAAGTTAATATCAACATCATTATAATCATGATAATACTAAAGAAATCATTACACCAATAATCAAATTAGAAATATCTATTTCTTATATTCAAAATATGCTAAATATTATTGCTAAGTGAGTACATCACCTGAGTTTCTATATCTCTCCATATTTCCTTACTCAACTCCTTCAACCTTATACTTAATTAATCATAGGATGAGGACAATTCATAAATATACATAATCTACTTATGTTTATATTAAAGGGTCATTATTGTATAATTGTGTAAGTGTATATATATATACTTCATATACATATAAATAATTATTCTTTCCTTATTCATACATATTATTTATTAATTGCATATTATTCATTATAAAATTTATCTATATCTATGCATATATACTTGTATGCCTATTAAATTATATATATATTAAATGGCTCTATATTCCAATGCATAACAATGATTGTTGTTGTTGTTCTGAATTGCATATCGTATTTCTCAATATTTTTCCCTCCTCCTTATCTACCTTCCTTCTATTTATACTATTTAAGGTAGGTGACTCATGCAGGGAATGTATTGTTTGGTGAAAGAGGTGACTTTTCATAAAATATATCCCTTTGTTAGTGTAGACACATAAAAATGGCCTAGGCCTACAAGCTCTAATTTTTCATTTTCTTCTCCCTGGCATAATTATGTCCTTGGCCCACCTTTGACTATTAATTAAAAAATTCATAATTATTTAATTAATCCATGTCCTTTTATTCCTCATGATTATTAAATAAATAGATTTTATTTATTTAATGCGTCACTAATTATCTAATGTCTCCTCGTAATTAAAATGAGTTTCTCACTTTATTTAATTAATCTTTGTCATTTACGTCTTCATGATTATTAAATAAATAGATTTTATTTATTTATTTAATATGTCACTAATTCTCAAGTCTTCTTATAATTAAATAAATTTATTGATTTATTTAATCGACCACCTTCTCTAAATTAAATAATTATTTTTATTTATTTAATTACCTTATTTAATATTTCCCTCATTTTAAATAAAATAATTTATTTAAAATGGCCTCACATGGTTAACTCCACTTCTTTTAGTAAATAATCTCAAAATCAATTATTTACTATCACATTAAATCCATATTTTGAATTACTTTTAATTTAAAATGGTAATATTCTTCTATAAATCAAGTAATTGCTAAAATTCTTGATTTTTCAAATCTCATCTTCTTGTTCAAACTTGATCTTCTTGATTTTGCAAATTTTTATCTCAATCTTTAATCTCATCTATCCATCCAAAATTGCATTTTCTATAAAATGATAATTTTGTCCTCATTTCAACATCTCTTAATATCTTGAAAGTTATTGTGCATTTTCTTGAGCTTAACATCTTCTTGTCATTCAGTCTTTCAACTTTGTATATAGGATTTTATATTCTCTTGCATAGACTCTTAAATCCTTCAACACTTGCTTAAGACTAGTCTATAGTTTAAATTGCTTATCAAAATATGAGGGCAACCTTCCACATTTCAGCAAGCGAAAAGGTGTAATGGAGGTCAGCCATGGAGATTGAAGACACTTGGTGAGCTTGTTCCATTTTTGTGTTTTTCATTTATTTTCCTTTGCACTTCATTACGTATTGTGGGTTTTATGTGTTTGCATGTAATTTGCTAACCTATCTTGCAGGAAAAATACCCTAGTTACATTGGTGAACCCGACTCACTTCAAACATGTTTTTTTTGCAAGTTTTCGTACGATCTTTTGTCAGTTTTGCAGGTATAAGTGTACAAAACGACAAATTTGTTGCTTCCTACAATGTAAGCACTTTGTCATGCCACATTTTCCTTCGCAAGCGACACAAGTGCTCTGTCATGACGTACTTTCCTTTTCGAGTGACGCAATTGACAACTCGAGCCACATCTAATAGAAACTGGGCCACAATCGACATATCAAGCTGCATTTGCAATATAGAACGACACATTTTCTCTGTTGCGACACAAGCGACTGGTAAAAAGGGTTTTCTACTTTGTTTTTCTGATTTCTATTTTTCTATTTCTAGATTAAGGATTTTTTGAGATACTAATCTATGTGTGACAGCATGTGTCAAGATGGAATCTAACCCATTATTATTGTTTGTTTTTCGTACAATTTAATCAATCAAGCAAACAATCATGCATTTCACTCATGGGTTAAAATGATCACTCACACAATCTAATTGGGCTAAAAATAACACATGCATTATCATTCATTAGTTTAAAATGAACTTTTAATTTTATCAGACTACAAACGGTTAAAATGAACCTTTATTTGATAACACTACAAACGGTTAAAATGAATGTGTGCATGATGTGTCTTGTGATTTAATAACAACCTCCATAGTGTGTATGAAATTCTCTTCCACCTTGTGTGATCTGGAGAACCAAAAACACTAAAGGGTTGGTTATTAAATCAACTCTTTCATATTTTCAATTTGGATTAAAAAGAACAACCATGCGAGTGTGAGATTAGTACATGGCGTGTGTTCTCTCTTTTTTTGTGCAAAAAATTATTGATCAAACTACGAGTGTACTAAATTTATTTTGTTTATCTTAGAGGGCCTTCTTGGTGGGAAAAATTAATCACCCCAGGGAATAACCCAACCGGTAACACGCTAAAGCCAAGCGACTTCCAGCCAGTATATAAGTGTGGGTTCTTAAGGAAAGTTTGAGAATCATGAGGACTATTCCAACAAGAAGGGAAACAATGGTCTCTTGATGCATGGATGGTCCCCCACGAACAAAATTCCTGAATTAAAACCCTTGTTCTAGAGTCACCAAAAACCTTTTATATTCTTTGGTGCAATAATGGTCGTTGCCAAGGCACCCACATCTTCATAGTTTTTAGTAGAGATGATCACCCTGCCATGCAAGATTCATGGGGGTTGGAAGCTTGGTTTCCCTTAGAAGTGAGTGCACTGTAAGGGGAGCCCATGGGGCCAAGCTTTTGAATTCATCCGCTAAGAATATGTCGTTGGAGTAAAATCCGCATGGGATCCAAAAGAATATTGTTCTTTCAGCCACAGGGATTGTAAATGTTTTTTATGTGGTTTTTTTTTTTTAATTTCTTCCAACATCATTTGTTTTCCAAGTGTATTCAGATAACATAAAAAAATGAAAATCCTCCTCAAAATCTAAAACAAAATTGCAAAATTGACACATTCTTTGCAATCTGCCTAAAATTTTGCCACAAAATCACTTCCTATGACGCATTTGATATTCTGAACTGCAATTTCTTATCTTTGAGCTGTAGTTGCTTTGTTGAGCCGCATTAGTCATCTTGAATGCCACAATTGATTGCCATTCAACACATTTTCTTGATCAAATGCCACAATAACCATTTTGAACCATATTTGCATGTTTAAAAGGCACATTTTCTTATTTCACAATGCATCTGCTTTGTCGCAATGCATTTGCTACAAAGCATTTTCCTGTGCCCTACCATTTCATTCATTGTCCAAAAATTGAGACTCAATTTCATCCATAAAAGATTCCACACTTTTTTCTATGTTATTTCTATCCACAACCAGATCCTGAGTTGCTCAACTTTCATCATCCTTGCATTCTTAGGTTTCCATAGGTTTCCATTGCATTTATTTCATTGCATTGTTAGGCTTTACCATCACCTTAGACAATCATTTTGCAGATTTTAGGAGTTAAATTCTTTACCATCCTTTTCTAAAACTTTTCTTTCAAGAGTAGGTTATCATTGGGCTTGATCACACCATTTTCTTTAGTCATTGTCTTTGTGAAACTTTTTTCCACTCATTAGTCTAGTGTGAAAATTTCACTTTGTCCTCCTTAGTCCTTTTTTACAAGTCCATTGACATTCCAAAATTGAAGCATTGCCACAACTTTGTATGGTTAATTTTGTCTCTCCTTAGGTCTTCCAATATTGAGTGCATCTTAGAATCCTTTGCATTTGCATATCTTTAGGCTCCTCATTATAGTCTCATTTGCATTCACCTTTCACTATCATTTCATAAGCATCCTTTATCCCTAAAAGCATAGTATCATAATATTTGCATACTTAAATTCATCCCTCATCATCCCAAAGTTGAGCAAAACCTTTTATGGTTGAAACTAGATTATAGAGAAAGAAAAGACTTGTGGATTCTTTTGGCCAAGACACCAAATTTTACAACTTTTCCAATGACATGAATGCCAATACCAACAATTTCCCTAATGGCATGGACAAAAATTCAAACATGGGAAATTCCCTCATTAATCCATTCAGTGAGATGCCATTGCCATCCTCTTCACACAATACTTTTGAAAAATTCATCCACAGAGATGCCAATGGGAAAATATTTGAAGAGGACATACAATTTGTTGCCCAAAATCCAAAGGTGGCTTCCTTTGTGGAATATTTGGTCTTAAATGATTCTGCCAGGTATCTATCCATGCTCCTTGACCAAGGGGATAAATTTCCAAAAGGATTTGATATCAATACCATAAGAGCAACATCTCCTAGACATACCAATCAAACAATCCAATCATATGATGCAAATAATAATTCCATGGGAGCCACTTCACAAAATGTCATCAACACCATTAATTCTACCTCCCGTGGTCATACGACCACCACAACCAATGCATCCACTATGATCAACACAACATCTATTGGGGGATTATCAACCCAAACCAATACCACATGACAATCCATCCCCCAACAAACATCCAGAGTTTCTTCACAAACTATGGGATCAACAATGAGTGTCAACACATCAAACCTCTTATTAAGTTCTTCAAATGGAATGGGAAAAAACCCATCAAACCATTTTGGGAGGAATAAACAAAGAGTTTTCATTCAAGGCACCCAACCTTATGTCTCAAATTCCTCATAGGTTAATACAAACATTCCCTTGAGACAAAATAACAGTATTCCACAAGGCCATACTTACCTATTTGGGCAAGGTAATCAAGGCACCCAATCTTTCATTCCATTTGGACATCAACATGCCCAAGGCCAACAGGGCCCTCAAATTCACTCCAACATGGTTGGGTCCCATATCCCCACTTATGCTTCTCAAGTCCATACACAACAACACATCCCTCATCAAAACATTCATTTCCAACAACTGCCAAATCAAAACACCCAATTTTCCCACCAACAACAAATTCCAAACCAACACATTTCATCACAACAGGTGGGCACTCAATCCATACCTATCACCAAAATGTGTGATGCTACCAACAACCCAATTGTGGAGGCACTTACACTCAAACTTGCTGCTCTTCAAACACAGGTGGAGACCTTGTAATAGTCAAACAAAAAGCCTTACATGTCATATGATCTATGTCCATATCTGTTTGACACAACCTTGCATATGCCACCATTTCCTCCAGGATATGTGGTCCCACATTTTCCCAAGTACAAAGGAAAGACAAATCCCACTGAACATATAAGAGAATTCACTACAAGTTGTATGGACATTGCATATGAAAAAACCTATCTCATGAGACTATTCTCTAGAAGTCTTGCATGCCATGCATTGGAGTGGTTTGCACAATTGCCTAAGGGAATTAAAACATGGGATGAACTGGCCAACAAGTTTGTGGAAAACTATGCCTATAACATTGATACAGACATTGACATTGCATCCTTATGCAGGCTCACTCAAGATGACACATGTGAAACCTTTATTCTATTCTTTCAAAGATGGAGAACCCTAGCCAGTAGATGTACGATAGAGATACCTAAAGAGGATAAGGTCACCATGTTTGTACATAATCTTCTTGGACCACTAAGATATGACCTACAAGTCCATTGTTGTACCACCTTTATTGAACTTGTTGAAAAAGGTGTTCAACTTGAAAAATCCTTGATTGCCAAAGGAAAACTGAAATATGGTGGCAAAACAATCAACACCACCACAAACACTAACCCAAGTAATTCCAATGATAAAACCAAATACTGGGTTAAGAATAAACACATCACCAATAATGGTGTGATTGATGCAACAGGTCCTGTGCTCACAATCAAAGGAGCCCAAAAATAAAACACACCTATAATTACACCGACGCTAGCTGCAAATGCCATTCAAAATAATCCTGCTCAATCAAATCAAAGGCAACCACGACAAACACAACAATCCCAAAAAAGAACATACAGCCCCTAGGTGAACCTATCGAAACTGTCTTAAAGAAACTTATCCAAAATGGTGTCATAACATTGGAAGACCCAAAACCATATGATCCAGGTCAATTCAAGCCATCATGGTGGGACGATAACACATTTTGTGATTACCACCATGTAAAAGGGCATAAAACTTCCTATTGCCATCAATTGAGAAACCTTGTGCAAGATCTCATTGAAAAAAATACCATTGAGTTAGGTGGTCAACCGTTCGCATCTAACGTAGACCATACAATCCATAAGAATCCAGTGTAGGACCATAATTCACTTAAACCCTCATCATCCGACAAAAACAATAATAACAATCAAGCCAACTATATTCACGCTGCTTTCAACTATTTTGGTGGCATTGTCATTAATAATCTTCACGTTGCTGATGAAGATAAAAGTGTTAATATCATTACCATTAAAAAGGCCCCGAAATGCAATGTCACCACACGCAAAGGAAAGGTCACCATCCCAGGCCCATCTACTCGTCAACCCAAGATTACCATACCAGGTCCATCCGCTAAGCAGTCGAAATCCAACCCAAAGTTTAACCTTATCGAGCAATTGAATAAAATGCCAGCCAAAATTTCCATCCTTGAATTGCTTCACATTTCGCCCACGCATAAGGCCATCTTGGATAAAGTCTTGCAAGAATCTTCTGTCCCAAACAATATTGATGTCAATCATTTCGAAAATATGGTCGAATATTTGAATTCACCTCATCACATTACCTTTTCAGACGTGGACTATTCCTCACCTAAACCATCTCATAATGATGCATTGCATATCGAGGTTTTTGTCCATAAGCATAAGGTTAGACGAGTCCTAGTAGATGGTGGAGCAGGATTGAACATCTTCTCTTTAAAAATGGTTAAAGCTCTTGGTTTCTCTGTTGCTTGTGTGGATGCTACCAAGAGTATTGTGATAAAATCATATGATGATGAAGAATGCAAATCTAAAGGCGTTATTACACTTCCAATTCGTATGGGACCAATTATCATAGAAACAACATGTCAAGTTCTGGATCGTAATATACATTATAATATTTTACTTGGTCGCCCATGGATTCATGCTTTAAAGGAAATTCCTTCCACATACCACCAATGTCCAAAGTTCCCTTTTGATGGCACCATAATTACCATCCCAGGAGATCCAGATCCATTTCAATATTGCACCAACTTGAAAGCTACTATTGAGCATCAAGTGCCTATCAATTGAGAGGCTTCGACATCCACGTCCTCAAAATACATTGACCCATCTGCACTCACCAAATCATCCATATCCATTCAATTGGCTTCTACCACACCATCCTCCTCAACCTCCATACCAAGTAATGATTTTAAGGTCTAGGACATGGGTTGTGGAGAATTCAAATTGAATACGGCTTACTATATTACAACAATACCTAAGCCACCTAAAGTCTATGGTCGACCTTGCTTTGCAATCAAGCCTAAAACAACTTTCAAGGTTCCACTAAAAAGGGTCTTCACACTATGGGGAGACATGAGTAATGAATCCATTATCGACATAGCTAACTAGATCTACAAGGATCCAAAAGGATTACCTCCACTACCGGTGCATCTCTATAGAAAAGGCTATGACATATGCAAAGCGCAAGATTTTGATGGAAACAATGGCCTGGGACAGAACAAAAATGGAAGGAGAGAGCCTATCATTATTTCTGTAAGACCAAGGTATATAGGGCTAGGGTTTGAGCAATTTGAAACTGATGATCAACGTACCCATTTATTTTCAAGTGAGAACGTAATGACTCCTAAAAGTATCATGACAAGTGAAGATTCCCTTATCAAAACCGACTCTCATGAATGGGAATGAGGATCTAATAAAACCTTGAGTGACTATGATATTGATGAATTATTCCTTGAACCCAACCAACTCCCTTTTGAGGAAATATTTTGACAAATGTACAACATTTATCCCATAGACCACCATTTTAAAAATGAGGAATGGGTAAGCATTCCTTGGGACCCCAAAGAGCATAAACTATCGTTGGAAACATCTGAATTGTCCCACCCCATTCCTATGCCCACCCATGAGCTTGAAATGCCTGAACATATTGTCCATGCCTCTGAACTATCATCTAGTAGTCATGATGCTGATACATTTTTCTCCTATTATGAATATGAATACAACTCATCAAAATCTGAATATGGTCCTTCCATTGAATCTGACATGGAAGTTGAAATTGAAAACTCTGACTTTACACTTGAGGCCTCAATTTGCATTCTTTCTACATCTTCCCCATCCTTTACCAACACTGATGATGGGATTTCCCTTATTTACCCACAACTGATTGACTGGGACCAACAAGATACACGCGTCATTGGAATTTTTCAGAATGATGAGGCCATTGCAGAATTCATGGGACTCTGTGAGGGCATACCATGGGGTGACCACAAAGCAAGATTTTATATTGACCTAGATTGTGTAGCTTACTTTAGGGAGACTATGCAATCCTCCAACCAAAAAAATACAAAGAATAAAATTAAAAAAAGAAATCTCTCTAGGTGAAAACCGCAAGGCGCCTTCTAACAATACAATAGTAAAAATAAATGACGTATCCGAAGGTAAAAAACTCTCTGAGGTGCTTAAGGATGGAGGATTGGAATTTCTTCCTGTAACACAAGAAAAATTGACAATGCTTATTGAAGACACCATGGAAGTTAACATAGCCACACCATAGGCCCCCAAAATGGTTCTCTTTGCTGCATCATTGACAAAAGAAGAAAAACCAGAATTCCAATAATTCTTCTCAGAAAGAAAGGTTAACTTCGCATGGTCATATGATGATATGCCAGACCTAGATCTAGAATTAGTATTGCATCATCTTCCTTTAATTTCAGGCATCAAATCGGTCAAATAAAAGTTAATAAAAATGCATCTATAGATTGCATTGTTTGTGAAAGTTGAGCTCAAGAAGTTATTGGATGCAGGATTTATAAGATCAAAAGACTATGCAGACTAGATATCCAACATTGTACCAGTCACTAAACCCAATGGAAAAATCCACATTTGTATAGATTTTCATGATTTGAACAAGGCCTATGCAAAAGATGACTTCCCATTGCCAAATATCGACATGATTGTTGATCTCATAGCGGGGTATGAGATGCTTTCCCTTATGGATGGTTTCTCGGGCTATAATCAAATCTGCATTGCCACTGAAGATCAACACAAAACAACCTTTACCTATCCTTGGGGGACATACTGTTGGAATGTCATGCCTTTTGGTCTAAAGAATGCAGGTGCCACATACCAAAGAGAAATGACAACAATATTCCATGATCTCATGCATACACTCATGGAAGATTATGTGGATGAACTCTTGGCCAAATCATTGACATAGAAGGATCATCTTAGGGTCCTGGACAAAATTTTTAGGCCGCTAGAAGAGTACAAGGTTCAATTGAAGCAAAAAAATGTGTCTTTGGGGTTACTTCAAGCAAGCTATTGGGCTATATAGTGTCAAGGAGAGGCATAGAAGTTTATCCTACTAAAGTGAAAGCAATCCTATACATGCCTCCCCAAGGGAAATCAACGAGTTGAAAACACTTCAGGGTAGACTACAATCCATTTGACGCTTCATCGCACAACTGGCAAACAAGTGTCAACCATTTCAATACCTGTTACGCAAAAGTATCCCCTTTGTGTGTACAGATAAATGCCAAGCAACCTTCCAACAAATCAAAGAATATTTATTGACACCACCTGTCTTAATGCCTCCCATTGAAGGAAAACCTTTGATTCTCTATGTCTCTGCAACCACCAATGCACTAGGGGTATTATTAGTGCAAAACGACTATGAAGAAAAGGAAAGGGCTATATACTATATAAGCCACACATTGGTTGGAAATGAGTTGAAATATACATCCATTAAACATGCATGTCTTGGAGTCATCTTTGCAACACAAAATCTAAGACATTACATGTTGAACCACCAAACATACCTGATAGCAAAGATTGACCCTTTGAAGTATCTATTGAGTCAGGCAACACTGACAGGCCAGTTAGCAAAATGGGTAATGATTTTGAGTGAATATGATATATAGTATGTTGAATGCAAGGTGATAAAAGGCCAGGTAATAGTTGATCAAATTCAGATTCCCCCCTACAAGGCACTCATCCTTTGATAGTTGACTTTCCTAACGAGTCTATCTTCCATGCAAAACCTTCATCACCATGGAAGTTAAATTTTGATGGGTCTTATACTGGACATGGCTTAGAAGTAGGTATCCTATTCATCACGCCACAAGGGGATTATATTCCTAAGGAATTTTAGATTGCCTTCCCTTGTACTAATAACATTACAGAATATGAGGCCCTCGTCACATGACTCAGGATGGCCATTAAATGGAAAATTCAAACACTGTTAGTCTTCAAAGACTCTCAATTGGCTATCAACCAAGTAAATGATGACTATGAGACAAAGGATGAAAATTTGCTACCTTACAAGAGGATGGTTGATAGCTTCATAACATCTTTCAGTTTGATTGCTTTCAAACATATCCCCAAGACATAAAATAAGTTAGTCGATGCAATGGAAACTATTGGATCTCTTTTAGACATCCCAAATAATGTGTCACAATTTGAATTCTTAGTGGAACAAATGTTGATGCCTACATATGACATCCAGGAGTCAGAAATGGTTTGCGAGATTGTTGGTCCTAGTTCGCCTTAGTACCAGGACATCTATGATTACCTTAATTCCTAAACCCTACCACCCAACCTCTTGAATAACCAGAGAAAGTCCTTTATCCGAAAAGTTGCTCGATACACCATCATCAGTGACACCCTCTACCATCGTAGCTTTGACAATACCCTTCTTCGATGTCTCAATACTGATGAAGCACATACAACCTTATGCAAGGTACACGAGGGTATATGCGGATCTCATTCGAGTGGCCCAACTCTAGCTAGAAAATTCACTAGAATGGGGTATTACTGGCCGAAAATAGAAAAATATGCTCTTTAGTTTGCTAGAACATGTCAAAAATTCCAAGTACACAATGACCCAATCCATGCACCAGAACAGGAGCTGAGATCGATCACTTCTCCATGGACCTTCACACAATGGGGACTCGACCTCATGGGACCTCCTCCAACAACCATAAGTTCATCATCACAACCACTAAGTACTTTACTAAGTGGATTGAATTTGTCCCTCTCACTTACATCACCGGTAAGAAAATATCATAGTTTATCCTTAATTACATCATTTGTTGGTATGGTGTTCCACAGTCCATCATCATTGATAACAGTCATCCATTCAAAAATCAAGACGTTTGTGAACTCTGTGAGCGATTCCACATCCAACATCATTTCTCCACACCATATTATCCGCAAGGAAATGGTCAAGCTGGGGTGTCATAAAAAAATTCTTCACATTCTTAAGAAGACCGTCAACGACGTTGGCTGAGATTGGCATTTACAACTAAACCTCGCGTTGTGGGCCTACCAAAACAAAATCTGTACACCTACTGGAGCCACTCCATTTTCCTTGGTATACATATCTAAGGCCATATTACCCATCGAGGTTGAAATTACTTCTCTCTGAGTTTCCTTGAAGGGAATGATCGATGACGAAGAATACAAACAATCTCGCCTACATGAGCTAGAAATGCTACAAGAAAGAAGACAAAATGCCTTGAACCATTTATAGGCATATCAAAATCATCTTTACAGGAGATATAACAAAAGAGTGATGGTTAGAAAATTTTAAATTGGTGACTTAGTCCTCATGCAAAACCCAAGAAATCAGGCTGACCATGAGAAGCCTAGAAAGTTTGAGCCTAATGGGCTCGGTCCTTATATCATTACTGCAACATTCCATTCTGGAGTTTATCAACTAGCCACACCTGATGGATAAGAATTGACAGAACCCATCAATAGCTTACATCTACAAAAGTTCTACACATAACATTAGATAGCTTGGCTAAAAAACCTAAAAATAAAGAAAAAATGAAAAATAAAGAAAAAATCGTCACCCTGATGAAAACGTGGAAAACAAGCGTCTTGGTGACACCAAAAAAATGAAAAAATGATAAAAAGAGTAAAAAGAAATAAATTCGTCCAATAGTGAAAACCTTACAAACAGGCGCTTTGGATAAGTACCATGGTAAAAACCTGATAAATAGGTGCCATGCGTAATCAATCATTGCTTTACCATCTAATATCATTCTGATCGACCTCCATCCATTTTCGATAATCACGACATCCCGAAACATTCATGACACTTGCCATAAGTCCTGCCAATTCCGTCCATAGCTAGTATTGGTTGACATCACTCCTTGTATATCCTTTCCTTTTGTCCTGTGTATGCTCTTTTTCACATCCTTCTGCTTAGATAATCCCTGACCTACCTGGGGGAAAGAACTTTATTATTTGACTGCAATGGATATCGCACATGGTTCGAACATTCGCAAAAAATCCTAAAAAAAAAATCCTAGAAAAAGTCATGAAAAAATCCTAAAAATCCAAAAATGTCCTGAAGAAATTACAAAGACATTAAGAAAACATCAAAAATCTCAAAACAAAGTCAAATCCATCATGTCATTTCAATCGAGTTATGTTCATCAATCTTTGTAAAAGTCTGAACTACATTGTTTATGCGCATTTTCTACATAGGCAAGATTCATCTTTGAATCCTCAAGACATTAGGTTTGTCTTAATAAAATCATGACTTAATCTTCTATCCTTCAGACGAAATCATTGGTCGTGTCGAACTACGAGGTCTCTGAGTGCACGATATAGGAAAGGCCATCAACCGATGAGCCCTTGAGGTCATACTAGGTCAGTCCATTCGAGTTATGGTAATGCACATTCACACACGTCAATATTCCTTTAAATCAAGCAAAGTATTCATATACCCTCCAACATGCAATCTTTCAGAAAATTTCAAACAATCTTTTCAAATCAACATTTCCATCAAACTTACATGTCAATGCTGGCATAAAGTCCAATCCGTTATCAAATCAAACTCAATCAAAACATGTCAACCTATCAAAACCTTGGTTCTTCTTCAGATGTGTCCTTCTGAGGAATAATTTTTATCATCTATTCATGCTTTTGGATGTGTCCTTCCTAAGCATCGTCATTGTCATCTGGCATTTTGAGGAATTTCTCTTGACTTTGAGAATTGATCCTCTTGACATCAAAATCATTCAGGATGTGTCCTTCCTAAACATGGCATCATTCAACATTTGGAAACTTAAACCCTATCAACCTTGGCATTTAAAACACTTGACATTTTGTTCACTTGGCAAACACTATCTGTCTTTTTGATGGTTATCATGATATTAAGTCCTTACGTCAAAGGAACAATGACATATCATGATGATCATCCTTGTCCTTTTAATCATCTTGTTATTAGTTTCTCGAGGATGTCCCGATTTTAGGATTTAGAGGAGCAACGATGTAACACGATAGTCATCGTGTCTTTTATTGGCTATCATGTGGCTAGTTTCTCTAGGAGGTCCTGACATAAGGATTTAGAGAAGCAACGACGTTGCATGATTAGTTTTGTCTGTTTGAGTTGGTTATGACAAAATGACTAGGGGCAATTGCGTTCCTCATCTGAGTCATGGTCATCCTTGTCTGTGGCTATCTGATTTATGTGATGGTTCGACCTTGCACACTATTGATCTATGTCATATCATAGTGTTTGTTGGCCATTACAACATTCCACCCAATGATTATTAGGAGTAACAACTATTTTAGTACTATGGCAATTGTTGAAGGATTCTTGTTTCTACACTAATAGGCATATCTTCTTCATACTAACATGCATATCTTCTTTGCACTAACATCCACCTTTGTCTTCTCTTCTCTCATCCTCTGATGATATCCCATGACATACAAAACATAATTGTATACATGATCATAAGAGCATTTCATTATCACATTCACATTCACATACATCAAATTCATAATAATATTCACATTCACATTACATAACATTATCATCATCATTTGCATTAAAATATAACCATCATTCACATTAACATCTAGGAATCATATTACCATGCATCGCACAATGAATCCATACATGAACATATTCATAATTACATCTCATAATAGATAAAGGAATCCATCTCATCATATAGAGTATCATTAAGATCAACATATAAAGTAGGACCATCATGGCATATAAAGACAAAACCATCATCATCAATGCATCACATCATATCACATCACATCATATAAAACATATAGCATCATAACACATGGCATCATAAATCAAAGCATATAGTTTGCATCCAAAATCATCTCATATATATACCTCAAAAAGAATAACATGTCACAACATAAAGTCATAGGATATCCCAAAAATGGAGCTCACAGGCTTGAATGTCAAAATATACAATGTCTCATAGAAATAAAAAGGTACAAATCCTAAGTCGTGCCCTCTTCATCTCATGGAGGTGACCTGTGGGGTGGCTACTACTGACTCGTCAGATGAAAGGTAACCTGAATAGGCGAGGTAACTAGAGCCTGACTTTGTGATCCTGAGGGGTTAATAGTAGGAGGCTGAATCTGCTTTGTGTAGTGTCCTGATGACACTGATCTGTGACTGTGCCCTGACCTATGACTGTGGCTGGATGAATTCCCATGTGTGAACTGTGAGATCTATGCCCTGATGACTGACCAGATGAGGTAGATCCGCCAACACTAGTGTGGCTATTGCTCTATGATTTGCTTCTATTGTGGGTACGAGTGCCACTACCTGTCCTATTGTATGATTGGGACAATCCAGGGTCTCATCTCTCTGGAGGCATGATCTGTTCATATAACACTCTATACCAGCCTCGGCTCTCGCTAACCCTTGCCAACTCCCTCACCAGATCCCCTGTCAGCCCTGTGCACAACTGAGCAAACTCTACCACCCACCTGTTGGCCTCCTGCTGTCGGATAACAACCTAATCTCTCTCCACCCTCGCCACCTCCAACTCTATGGCTAGGACCTTGTTCTGAGACAAGGCCACATCAAATCTACTGTGTAGGTCAAAAATAATTTGATCCATGGTGGCATCTATTGGAAAAATGGGTGGTCTATCCCCCTCCTCCTCACCCACTATCATCCTCTCTCGCAAACTCCTCTAAGTCTCATCCTCCCCCTCCTCCTCCTCTTCATCCCTCTCCTCCTCTCCATCGATCTCCTCCACAACGATATCTAGTGGATGGTGCTCTACAAGGATCTCCTCCTCTCTCGGTCCCTCCTCCCCGCCTCTGGATTTTGGCTAAAACCTGACCTCTACATCCTCCTCTGCACTAACCTCCTCCTCCCCTTCAACTCCAGCCTTTGCCTCCTACCTGCCTGGTTACTCCTCCTCCTCACCCTCCTCCTGGATAAGTGATAATGGTGCACCACCCACTCGCTATCTAACTCTCCTGGGCTACCTATGCCCTCCATCACACCTCCTCCTCCTCACACCCCTGTCGTCATTGCCATCATCTCCACCCCCACCACCTCTGTCATCACCCCCACCTCTCTCTCCATCACCCCGACCACCGTCTCTGCCTCCATCTCTAACCCGACCTCCATCTCTCCCTCCCTGACCTCCCCTATGGACCTGTGGAATGACTGATCTACGATCAATCGGTGCGAGACCATCAAGATCTGTCAATGGAATAGGTCTATGAGTCTATCACTAGGTATCATACGCGACTGAGGTCCCTACATCTATTGGCCCTCCCCTCCATCCCCATCGTTGTGCGACCAGGCTGTCAATTTGCTGCTCTAAAATAGAGACACCCAAAAATGTCCTCTTACAACACTTTTTCAGAACATCGGGTCATTTAGATATCTTGTAGCATGTTTTTCCCTAGGTACCCATATCATCATCTAATTAGTTAAATAAATCTCATTTATTTGACTAATTTCATTCATAATCCTTCCATTCTTCTAATGTTAATTAAATAATTTATATTATTTAATTAATTAAATCATTTCTATTCGTAATCCCTCTATTCTTCTAATGTTAATTAAATAATTTATATTATGTAATTGATGAAGTCATAAATCCAACATTAATTAAATAAATCAAATATTTATTTAATTAATAAAATCTTAAAATATCTTCTCACTTTCTTTCTAAAATTGAAACTCGTGTGTATCTAATTAATTTATTTAATTAGATAATTCAACAATTATCCTTCTCGTTTTTTTCAAGATTTATTTCCTTTAAAAGAGAGAATCAAAATCTTTTTATTTTCTTAGAATCTTATCCCATCTCTTTGTATTTCCTCTTTTATCAAAAATCAAATCTTATCAAATCTTCTTCTTTGCCCACATCAAAACTCTATAAATACGACCTCTCACAAGCCATTTGGGATCGACTTCTTCCAGTACCATTACTCTATCAAATTCATTCTACAACTTTTCATCATAATCCATCCTTCTTTCGTCATCCCTATCATATTTTTATGCTACAAATTTGAGCAATCAAAATTCCTTCAACAGTCAAATCCTTCGAAGCTTGCATTCTTATGCGAGATTGAGAAGAACAATGGAGTG
Organism: Sequoiadendron giganteum; assembly: GCA_007115665.2. NCBI lineage: Eukaryota > Viridiplantae > Streptophyta > Pinopsida > Cupressales > Cupressaceae > Sequoiadendron > Sequoiadendron giganteum. Next base: position 671,811,530 of record CM021101.1, read on the forward strand.
AATCCCTAGTAACATGCATGTTTGTTTAGATTAGATTATTCATCTTGCATGTGTATGTTTTACAAGTAACTGCATTGAGGATGATGAAAATATGAATCTCAATCTAATAAGATTTCAGATTTAAGATTTTTCCCTATCTACAGTTAGATTTAATTGCTACCTTTAAAGACTTATTATCACAATAATATCTATTTTTGAAAATAATATATTATTACTAATAATTATGATATTTCAAATTATATAGTTATTTTATTATTTTATTATTTTATTTTGATGTTTTATTGAACATATTTTAACATTAAAGTATAATAATAAAACCAATTTGCTAATATCTTATTATAATTTTATTCTAATGTATTACAATATTTGATGTAATGATTATAATATTTATTTATTATTATAATTTATGATATTAAGTTATTATTATAATTTATGATATTAAGTTATTTAATACTAGAATGTAATAACAATAATTTTCCTATATATTATTATTATATTTGTTATTTCATATTTATATATTTATATATTGATATGGTACACATTTATTTTATATTTAATATTAATATTGCTATTTATTTATTTTATTAATTTATTTGTATTTTAACACTTGATTTTTATGGTATTGTTATTTCGGGGACATGACAGTCCTCCCCGTCCAAGATTGCTTGCCCTTAAGAAATCATGATCTAAGATGTGTGATTTTAAGATGTTTATTGTGGTGATGCTATTATCTTTGATAGGAGTTGAAATTTCTAACCCAAGTGATGGTTACTCTGGTTATGAGGACAATGTATTGAATAATATTCTTAAGTTCTACTATTTCTCCATAACTCCCAAAAGCAATGAGTTAGAGTTTGTGACTCAATACAACTTAAAACCACATGAATTAAAAATTAAAGCAAACACCCAAGTAGCTCAACCAAGCAGACAAGTAGGTCAACTAAGCAAACAAGTAGCTCAAGTCGGCAAACAAGTAGCTCAAGAAACCAACCAACCAACTCAAGCATATAGGAAAGTATCTCAAGCACACAGGTAGGTAGCTCAAGCAGACGAGTAGGTAGACCAAGCACACAAGTAGGTAGCTCAAGAACACAGGAAGGTAGCTCAAGCACATAGGAAATTAGCTCAAGCAAACAAGCAACCAACTCAAGCAAGTAGGCAACTAGCTCAAGTAGATAAGCAGGGAGCTCGAGCATGCAAAAAACTAGCTCAAGAAAGTAGGCAACTAGCTCAAGTAGACAAGTAGGTAGCTCAAGCAAGTAGACAGGCAGGTAGCTCAAACATGACAACTAGCTCAAGCAAGTAGGCAACTAGCTCAAGTAGACAAGAAGATAGTTCAAAAATGCAAACAATTAGCTTAAGCAAGTATGAAACTAGCTCAAGTAGACAAGCAGGTAGCTCAAACACGCAAGCAAGTAGTCAATGGCTTCAATAGACAAGCAAGTAGCTCAAGCACACACAAAATGGCAGGACAAATGCTCTGATACCACTATAATGTCCCTTACCCGACTTTGCCCCAGAATTCACTTGTTAGGGTTTCTTCTTTTTCAAATGAATATTCTCTTTGAATAAGTAATCTTGGATTGAAATTTGCATTTAATATTTCCACATGTACATATATCTGTTAGCATTAATATCTAGATATCCAAATATAAATATAATCACAAATCAATAATAAAGACATATGAGGAGTGACATGGATAGAGTCATTCAAAGCTATCCATCTAAGCCCAAGAGCACAAGCGTCCTATCAGGACAACCCAAACCTTGGCCCCGAGTGACATGAATTTCTTAGAGTGACATGCTTAAAGGAAACACTTGTACTTGCTTTCTCTACCCGTGCCATCACCTCAAAAGACACTTAACCTATTGGGGGAAGCCAACGGAGCTTATAAGTGGTGCCGGGCCTACCAACCCTCCATGGCCACAGTGGATTGTTAAGTGGGACCCACACCGCTCCATGGTTGTAGCGGATTGTTAAGTGGGGTTTTTAGGCACCACTTTTCTCAGGCCCTTCCTCCCTAGTAGGCTTGCAAACACTCAAAAGACAATATTTTAGCAATCAAATACATTTGCATTTATTACTGATTCTTTAAGTTAATATCAATATCATTATCATCATGATAATACTAAAGAAAGCATTACACCAATAATCAGATTAGCAATATCTATTTCTTATATTCAAAATATGCTAAATATTATTGCTAAGTGAGTACATCACCTGAGTTTCTATACTCTTCATGTTTCTTTACTCACCTCCTTCAACCTTATACTGAATTGATCATAGGATGAGGACAATTCATAAATATACATAATCTACTTATGTTTATATTAAAGGGTCATCATTACTTATAAGTATCATTATTGCATAATCGTGTACATATATATATATATATATAATTATTCTTTTACTTATATCCATTAGTATTCATATATATGTTTATATAATTATTCTTTCCTTATTCATTTATATTCTTTATTCATTGCATATTATTCATTATAAAATTTATCTATATCTATGCATATATACTTGCATTCCTATTAAATTATATATATATATTAAATGGCTTTATATTCCAATGCATAACAATCATTGTTGCTAATGTTCTGAATTGCAAATCGTATTTCTCAATGTTTTTTCCTTCCTTCTATTTATACCATTCAAGGTAGGTGACTCATGGGGGAAATGTATTGTTTGGTGAAAGAGGTGACTTTTCATAAAATATATCCCTTTATTAGATTTAATTTCTACCTTTAAAGGCTTATTATCACAATAATATATATTTTTTGAAAATAATATATTATTACTAATAATTATTATATTTCAAATTATTTTATTATTTTATTTTGATGTTTTATTGAACATATTTTAACATTAAAGTTGTGGATGCTAAAATCTGCAAAATCTTATATCTGTCCCATATGTTAGCATGGTTAGTCAATTAAAACTAAACAAATACAACATCCTTATGAAATATTGAATCATGTTAAACAATGCAACTAATGAAAACAAGAAAAGCTAAACAAAAGCATATGCAAAAACATAAATCATACCTATTCCATAGTGGATTGGTGCACCCTTGATATGTAAATGAGCCATTTCCCAATCCTAGGTAAGCTTAGATGATGATAGACAAAGAGCTGCAAGGTGAACTCAAATGCCTATAGTAAAAGTGCTCAAATTGTAGATGGAAATGAAGGAGAAAAGCTTTGAATTTATAGATGAGATTAAGAGAATAAGAGGAAAAGTGGAGGAATATGGGACTAATCCTCAACCAATAGATTCATACCACTTTTCATCATGTGAATGGGCCAAGGATGTGCAAGTTTTGATGAATGTGCCCATAAATGCCATTAGTTGAAATTTGAAATTAGTGAACGGACAAGGTGGAGGGAGAGTCAAATGGAGTTATGGCCACTTGGCTCAAGGCAAAAGGACTTGTAAAATAAAATAAATGCCTTGTTGGAAGGACATATCTTGTTTGGAGGGAGATTTGAAATGGAGGAATATTCCACTTTTATGCCTTGTTGAGAGAAAATAAAGATTTAATAAATTACTTAAATTGATTTATTTGTGCAAGTGGAAAAAGCTAGAGGATGGGACATGAATTAGAGTTAGCATGATGATGATTAACTGATTTTGACTTTTGACTTAGATTTTAGGATTTAAATAAATCAAAGTGAGAGGAAAATGATTTTAGATTTAACTAAATAAAGATTTAATTTATTTAGTCAAAGAGGACGATGTTAGTGATTTCAATTAAATAAATTTGATTTATTTAATTTAAATGAAAAACTTTAGAAGTTAATTAAATAAGATTGATTTATTTAATTAAAAGGGGACTTTAGGATTAATTTATGATTTAATTAAATAAAATCGATGTATTTAATTAAAAAATGAACACTGGGGAATACTAGATGCATGATTGTCAATTTTGCATGTCTACAAAAGTATAATAATAAAACCAATTTGCTAATATCTTATTATAATTTTATTCTAATGTAGTACAATCTTTGATATGTAATGATTATAATTTTTTTTTTTTTGATATTATGTTATTTAATACTAGAATGTAATACCAATAATCTGCCTATATATTATTCTAATATTTGTTATTTCATATTTATATATTTTTATATTGATATGATACACATTTATTTTATATTTAATATTAATATTGTTATTTATTTTATTTGTATTTTAACACTTGATTTTTATGGTATTTCTATTTCGGAGACATGACAGTGCCATACTATTTCACTTCTTCAAATAATTATTGTAGTTTGAAGCATAACATACATCTCCATTTATATATTTTATGGAACACCCATTTTAATTAATAGATAAATGATTATTGTAAACTTGGACTTATTTATTCAAATGATTGTTGTTGTTTTGATATATATATATATATATATATATATATATATATATATATATATATATATATATATATATATAAAATGGAGAACCCATTTTAATTGTTGAAAAACCAATTAAATAATTAAATTTTCTTAACACATACAACAAATATTGTTAATCTAAAATTATACAAAATATATTAATGAATATTTTTTTGGGGTTTTCAACTTTTCTTCCTTTTCATCGATCCTTCTTTATATATTTTACATGTCCAATATGTTTCAGAATTGCATAATACAAAGCTATTATTTCAGATCTCTACTCGAGCTAAAAAATAAAGAGCTATTAATATTACTAATCCCCTTAAAATTAATCAATTTTGTATTCCTATTGTTATGGACCTAGAAATTTTATTTATTGGTTTTTTAGCCTGAGTTTTTCTTAGGTGGGAAATGTGGGTGTTTAGCATAGATATATGGTTTGGGAAACAAAAATTTGTGGAGATTTTTGAAATTAGACTTATAAAAAAGATAATTTATTGTGTTGAAGTTAATTTGTGTTACTTTTGTAACATACTCATTAAAATGGAAATTAAGTAATTTTTCTTAATAATGTACTTGAAAATATTTTAGTAATATTTATTTGTAAACAAATTAATTTCATATACGAATATAAAATGTGATGATATATTTGATCTTATTTATTTTGAAGGGTAGCTATGGATATTTCGTGTCAATATGGTTGGTTAACAAACACAAATTTTTACTATGTAGGGAAGGTGAGGTTGTCTTTGAACCTCACAAAGGCAATGATCCAAATGATATTTAATTTTTGTGGTTGATTCATTTCTTCTTGTTGTTGTTTTTTTTTTTTTTTTAATCTATAGCATTATAGTATGTGTTCAAGTGCTAGCAAGTGTTGAAAATAATGCGTATTAAAATATATTTTTCCTTTGCATAGACACGTCACTATTTTTGAAGTTTAAGATTTATATTCTCTTGTATTCTTGTACTTTGAGATATATATTCTTACGTTAAATTTAATTAATTTAGAAGCTTAATAGTTTTGTAAAAATTTGATTAAGACTAAGCACAATGAACAATAATATAGGCTCTAACTTGAACATTTCATGTTTTACTAAGTTGTTTGTTAATATCAAAAACATAATTATAAAGTATGTTGATTGAGTGAAAAAAAGACATGCATGCTTGTCTTGATACATTACCTATAATTTATTTTCCTATTTAATATAGAAAATGATACACATAACGCCCAAAAATGTATTTAACACATGATTTTCCCTTTTATTAACACTTGAATCCTTAATCATAGAACTATAAGATGAATCTTATACAAAGATCTCATGATTCACTAAAACCATGGGGAAAAGGGAAACCCTAGTGAAAGCTTAGAGTTTGAGTTTGATTTGTTGATTGGTGTAGCTTTCCCACTCATATGCTCCTTCTTGGTTGATGTAGGAGAACTTTAATTGCTATTGAAATGACCTTGAGTAACACTTGTACAATTCTTTGTGATAAAATATTAAGGGCGATTAATACTTATCATCTCCATGAACATAGTATGTTTTTGAAAAGTTAAACAACATTTACGGGGTGTTGTACCCCTCACAACGAGCCACTAGGGCCAAAAAAGGACTAAACATAAATAGTAAACATTAACAGAAAAGATAAAAACTAGAGACAGCCCAGCAACAGCACACCAACAGTCGACAGACCAACAACAGGAGCAACTAACTGGCCTCATCCCAGTTCTTGATTAGGAGGTCAACCGCCTCATCACCCACCCACTCCTTATTTTCCTGGCTATTATTCCCCTCCAATTCCTCTTTTATGACATTTGATAGCGCACTAGTAACAAAGTGGCTCAGTTTGATTGTGAAGCGGGTCAAGCCCCTAAATCTTTTGTCTAGGGTGTTCAATCTCTTCGCCAGCATGTCAGCATCTTCCCCAATATCCCTAGTCTCCTGAATCCCACAAGGCCCATTCACCAGCAGAGTGTGCGAGTTAGAACCATGGCCAGGAATCTTGCTGTCCATTGGAGTAGGCAGGGGCCTCTCTCCCATGTCATCAATCTCATCATTAGACTCTTCCTCCTTATAGCCCTTGCTGTCAGATTGCTCCACCTTCGAGTCCTCAATAATTAATCTCTTTTTGTTGTTCTTGGCCAGCCTCCCTGATCTCCTCCTAACACTTTCCCCACCAGTTAGCTCCGTGATCCCCACAACTGTATCCCCTCTGGAATCTTTCCCAACTACATTCTTGCCCTTGCCCTCCTTAACAGTCATGGCCTGCACGCATTTCTCCTTACCTTTCTTCAGCTTAGTGACATTATCAGTCGTGCCAACCTGGGTGGTCTTTAGCTCACAGAGCCCTTCCGCCACACTGGCATGAGCCATGCCTAATCCACCCTTAAGCTTTTTGGTGGCTAAACTAGTTTTGACACTCCCCACATTGTCAGTTTGAGGAGGGCTCTTGGACTCAGCCGAGGAGATATGAATCGAGGAGATGGGTTCAATGTTCTCAACACAGACAGTAATGGCTTTAGGCGGACAAAGAGCAAGATGGAAGTGGTACAGGCAGAGGATAAGCCCCTGATGGAGCGGGAGAGGCGAGAGATCATAGGGATTACAACAAGTCACCGCATTATATTTGTCCACAGAGCTTTCCAGGTCCATAAGAAGGAAAAATGGAAAGCTAAGCAACATTTTATTTCTGAGATGGTTAAGTAGAGGGAAATGATAGAAGAAACAAGTTTTGTACCTACCTTCCAGCCTCACATATTTCATCAGAGCCATGCAGACCATGTCCCACGGCTTAGGGAGCTCAGCTCTTTCAAACCCCACCTGATTCCTGACCAGAGTCTCCTCACCTCTAAAGAACGCCTTAAGGCTTTCGTGGTCTGGCTTTTTGGTGTGTTTAGGGTATTTCTTCCCTTCGTACCTCAAGCACGTGGCCTGCACAATGACATACTCGCTAACTTCAAACGAAATCCCCCCAACAGAAACCCTTATGTCCTTCCAAGAACTAGCAAATTGACCCGAAAGAATGGGATCATGGCTGACCAGTCATTCCATAAGCGGGGCAATTCCACCCTCCACACAAATGTGCCAGACTAGAGGGTTGTTTCGGAATTCATCACAACTATCCGGCTCCGTCCGCACACGATCTCCACCCATTCTGTCGACCTGCTCAGGAAAACCACAGCGCTGCAACAAACACCAGAGACAAATGTTGTGAACAAGTAACATAAAAGGATGTTTAATGTAGGGATTACGGCTAATAATCCTCTCAAACCAATAACACATGCGGAGGGGAAATATGCAACAGTGAGAAAATACATAACAATTAATGATTTTTTGATAACAGTGGAGGAGGCAGAAGTTGGCGGATAAGTAGGAAAGGCACGAAATCCCATGCAGATAAACCAACAAGCTAAATTTAGAAACCCGCCATAAAAATACGAAGTAAACACCAACTAAGTTAGCCGATGCGAAGCCACTAGAACACAACCAGTACTCATCATGAATGGTCCCATCATTATTAACACACTCACTTCTCCAAATGTAATTAGTAGATAAATCAAGTAACCTCATTCCCCAAAACGTGATACACACAGTATCTTCATACACCCGAGAAGAAATCACGGCCTTCGAAATAACTCGCATCACGTCACCAGATCTAAGCTTGATCACATCAATTAAGTTTCCTCCCTGCCATCTCATCATTATTTTATAAGCTATACCCAATCTCCAATCCCAAAGAATCAACACATGAGTGCTCGTTCCCCTACTCCACACCCGCTCATCTTTACCCATAACACTCCACCTATCCTCCATACCAATATTGGCATTTATCCACCAACACACCCAAATAAACTAGTGGGCCCCCCAGTCAGTCCTCGTCATCCAAAAGTTACAAGTCATTATTAACCATAGAAGCCCTTTCCCGCTCTATCAAAACTTGAATGTTTGACGGCAGTCTTTCCTTTTTCCTCCAACATCTAGCCGAGACCCACCCCGAGCCAAGATTTGCCAACGCATCTGCCACACTTTCCTTCTCTATAAATATGAGACACTTTTTTATCTCTTAATTTGGACATAAGGAAGCTAACATCCATCAAAATGTCCTTGGTGTTCCAACCAATGAATCTTTCCTTTTTCGTAACATCCGTCACCACCTTGGAATCTCCCTCAATATGAAGATTAACAATCCCTAGAGAAACAACAATTTTGAGTCCCATGAACAGTGCGCGAGCCTCAACAACAAGAGCCGACTGAACCCCGATGCCACCAGCAAACCTTGCCACCATGTTTCCCAAAGAATCTCTTATAATCCCACCTATACTTGCCCTTCCTGGATTCCCTTTAGCAGCTCCATCAAAATTCATTTTAAACCATCCTAAATCCGGAGGCTCCCATTTGGTATTTCTCCTAGTATGTTGCTTGGACAAATGATTTAATTATTATTTCTTAGATGTCTTTACCTCTTTAGTTCCCTCTTTTTCCTTTCAATCTATTTTTTATTTTTATCTTATTTTCATTGTGTCCTTTGTATCTCATTTTTATATTCCTCCCTCTCCTTTGTTGAGTTTTGTGGTGCTTATTTTCATGATGTTGAATTTTTCTTTCTCCTCCCTTTCTCTATAGATAATTATTGTTTCCTTTCTCTCCTCAATTTATTTTTTCTTTCATTATTCAATTACTATATTTCTTTCTTCATTTCCTCTTCCTCTATTAATAAATTGGTGTAATCATATGCAACTTATTAAGTTGAAATTACCAACTAAGTCAAATTTCATTGTCTACTTGAGTGTTTGATGTATCCTTCTCTACACAAATACAAATTTTAATGAACTACCTAATTTTGGAATTTCTATGGCCACCAAATGGTTTGTTGAATTTTACTTCAATTTCACCATGCCCTTTGCTAAAATTTTGCCTCAAATCCTTAATTCCTCCTAATTATCTAAAATCCTCTCCTACTTCCTAATCTCCATAATTAGCATAGAAGTGTGCCACTTGAGATACATTAATTATTTTTCATATAGATAAAAATAAAATAATTTTCTCATCAATATTATTAAGGAATTGTAAGTTTCATAGCCCCCTCAATCAACCATGATGGTTGGGTTGGATTAGTGGGAAGACTAAGTCTCTCTTCTTGTTGATTATGTTGAATTGCTTCAAGATAATCACTTATGTGACTGTCATGTTTAACATGTTGTAAGAATAAGGAGTTTTTCGTTGATGAATTTGTTGGTAATATGAGCATGTGGGATGAGCATAAGTTTCACAATTATGTAGTTTAGTGTTGTCATTGATGTCAACATTGTATTCTAGTATGAAGACCATTGTGCAGATCAATTTGTATAGTATGGGCATGTTTTGAGATAGTAATATAGTGGGAATTTACAAGGAGGTTTAATCTAGTGAAGATAGATGAAGGGAAAATTGACTAAGTGTCAATACATGTATTTCGATATACAAGACATCTAATTTTTGGGTCCACATTGGTCCACTGCATAAGTTCTTGCTTTACACTTCTAATACAATTTTGTCAAATGTTAGAGGAACCTAAATTCAAAATTTCATCTTGTTTTGGCTCTTGGTGTTGAAGTTATGAGTCAAAGTTTCTCTTGAATATTTGGAAATAATTGAAGGTGAAAGTAGAGATCTGAAAGAAAATGTCAGAAGCAAATGAATGCATAAAAAATTTGAGAGATCAAATCAATAAATTCAGACAAAGGAACAACAAGGTCAATGAACAATTGAAGCAAGAAAATGAAATAATTACTGATTTGAAGGTGCAAGTTGAAGAAAGAAAAAGAGTTGAAGAATGTTTGAATGCAATGGTGAAAATAAAATATGAAGAATGCACAAAGATTGAACAAGAAGTGGTGAATCTGAGATCAGATCTTGTAAAAGAAAGGATTCATGAAGACAAATTCAAGATGAGTTCTACAAAGCTTGATGAAATGATTTAAATTCAAAAAGGATCTAAAGACAAAGGTAGATTAGGGTTTGAGATAGGAGAAAGATCAAACTACAAACCAACCTAAAAAGAAGACTAAATAAAAAAGAACAATTGAAAGTAGATCCAAAATCAAAGGAATGAAGCTAGAAGATCACCAGTCAGGAAACCAAATGCACAAAGGTACCCATCTTTTAATGTTTTATGTTATTCTTGCAATAAATTTAGACATAAGGCTATGGAATGTAGAAGTAAAATGAATCAGAATGTTCAATATTTTCTCGGTCAATGCTTTGCATGCAAAAGACTTGGTCATAGAACTAATAAATGCAGAAGTCAAATGATGAATGGCTATAACAATGGTGGAATGGTTCAATCTTTTAATGGCTATTGTTATACATGTAATGGATTTGGGCATAAAGCTAATCAATGTAGATCTAGAATGAATAGAAGCAATATTGGGTAAAATAATGTCATATACAACAATTGCAATAAGCCTGGACACATTTTTAAGTTCTACAAAAGTAGAAATACAAAGAAGGATAATCCAGTAAAGAAGAATGATCCAATGAAAAAGGTTGAACCAGTAGAGATGAAGAAAGAGATGGAAAATATTTGGAAAAATAAGGAAGATACAGAGGTCAAGGATGAGTCTATACCAACATCCGATGCAGATGTTTCCTCTAAAAATATACTCGCAATTTCTTGGACCTTGGCTATCGCCACTTGTTCATATCTTTTAACAATTATTCAAGAGTGTAGTAATCTCCTATTTTCACAATAAGGATTATGAAACTCTTCTACAAGTTGTAGAACTTTTAAATAATGAATACTGAGTCGAGACATCTTATCTATCTCATGAATTCTTATCAACTCGTAACAAAACTAAAATAAAAGTTTTATGAACACTAATATCAAAATGACTTCATAGATAATTCTGATTTTTCTATGTTTTACTCATCATTCTTCGTACAAGAACACATTCTATAATGTCAATAATGTACAACATATTGCCAAATTATTTTGCAAGAATTGCATAATTATTGTGTTTAAACCTTACTAATAGTTTTGAATATTAATATGATTTCTTTCAGTCAAAATATCAATGTAAGCTTCAAGTTTATCATACAAATTTATAAATATATTACAAAATATAATTTGCATGCTCTTATATATATCTATATATCTCCATATATTTATTCATATATATTTATCGGTTTGCTTATTTATTTCCTGAGTAAATAAAACATTTTATTCAACTTACCACAACAGGTTAATAAAACTCTTCTTTGTTATCTTATATAGTCCTAAATAAAGAATTTAAATAATTTCATCCACAAGTTTGTAAAATAAGATTAGTTTATCTCTAATCCTTCAAAATATTCAATATATAAACTCATATTAACTTCTAAAAACTAAAACTTCAATTTGCATATTAGAAAAAATAAAATAATTTGTAGACGCTCAAAATATCCTGATTGATATCATGCACTCGATTCTAATTAACTAACTTGAATTCTTCCTTGATAATTTCTTTACTAACCAATTAATTAAATAATATTTATTTAATTAATTCATCAAAATTCCTCCTTTAATTAAATAAATCAACTTTATTTAATTAAATCCTAATGTTCCTCCTTTAATTAAATAAATCAACTTTATTTAATTAAATCTTAAATTCCTCGCTTAATTTATTTAATTAAATCTTAATGTTCTCTCTTTGATTAAATAAATCAACTTTATCTTAATGTTCTCTCTTTGATTAAACAAATCAACTTTATTTAATTAAATCCTAATGTTCTTCATTTAATTGAATAAATCAAATTTATTTAATTAAATTACTAATCTACCAATATCCTCTCATTTAATTAAAATAAATTCAAGTATTTAAATCAAATGTCACAATAAAACTAATCTCCTCTAAATTAGATTAATTAGCTCCTAACACTAATCCTCCATTCCTCTAGCTTTTGCAAGTTGCACATGTAAATCAATTTATTTGATTTATTAATTATCCTATTTTCATTCAAATATGGCATATTCTTGGAATATTTCACTTATTTGAATTATCCCTCCCAAAGGAATTTTGTCTTCCAACTTGTCATTAAAGGCTCTTACATGTCCTCTCCTTGACCCAACTTGGCAATAATTCCTCTTACATCCCCTCTTACACAAGTCACCTCTTCAAATTCAAATTTCACCTACATGCATTTAACATGCACATTGTTCAAAATGTGCTCCACTCTCCTTCATTAGCATGTTGACAAGTGGAAAAATTCCATTGGTCCCTTCTTTAATCCCACATTCATCCTATTCTTCATTCTTCCAACCTTCTTCATTATAAACATAGGCCTTTTCTATTTGTATTTGGATCCACAATCTTAGGCATTTCTGAAGACATGAGTTTATGCAAGCTCATTATCCACAATCATCCATATTTTCATCTAATTTAGCATAAAAGTTCATCATCCATAACAAGGTTATTGGAATTTTGCATCAAGAATCTCATATCATCATCAAGCTTATCAAGGAATTGGGAAAGGGCTTCTTTCCACATCAAAGAAGCACCAATTCCCCTATGGGATGTTGGTTTGAGCATTCAAATGAGATTTCATTAGCTTTTATTTGATATTTTATGTTATTTTCTTGTTCTTATGCTTGAATGAATTTCATAAGGAATGTTTGGTTTAAACTTGTTTGAGGACTAATGTTTGTTTGTCCATGTTTGAACAGGTCTAGGTTGAAACTTTCACAGAATGAAAACAAATTTTATGTTCATGCTTGTATTATTTCTCTTCTTCTGCACTTCCAAATTTCCAATGAACAACTACAATACTCCTATCAAGCTTTTCCAATTGTCCTTGCTTTCTTACAGATTGAAAAAAACACTCTTTTTTTTTATATTCTCCTCAATATATCCCATAAGTATCAATAGTATGGGGTGATCCCACAATAGTGGTTTACAATTTTTGGCCAAACTGGACATTGAAATTATTATTTTTAACTAAATCTTCACATTCGGGCACCTATAGCTGCTAAATTGTGAGGAATTTGAAGATGATGCAAACTAGAGTCTCGTCACATTTTGTCTATAGATTCTAAAAATATTTTTTTCAAAAATTTTGGAATCAGATTGCACTTCTTTTTCCATCTCCCATGAAAACTGGCTTTTTTCACTAGATAACACTTTTAAAAAGTGATGCACACCGTATAACACATAAATTTTTTTCCATGAAGGATAAAATTCTAATTCTTTCAAATTTAGATTTGTAACTCTGATATATAGTGCTTCCACTTGGTTAGATAGTTTTTTATTGAATTTTTTTCTTTAATCAAGTTTCGAAGTCAAACCAATTACAATTTAGACATAGCGCGACCGTATAACTTGTAACTTTTTTTGTATATATCGAAATTCAATTTATTTTTTGTTGGATGAAGGACTTCAATATCTTTTGCACTCATATTTTTCAGTTTTTATTTGATAATCTGCTATTTTTCCACATGTGCAGAACAAAGACCTTCATTTTCAGTGAAAACCTATATTTAATCAAACTAAAAAAACAAATACATAATAAAACCAAAACATATTAAAATTATATTCATTGGATTGCTTGTTCTGAGGACTACCTATCCAGTTGGGTTTGTGAAGTCTCTACCATTTTCATGTTCAAACTGAGCTTCAAAGTGAAAAAATTTAGGTTTTTTTTGTGTCTGAGGGGGAGAATGAGGGATAAGAGGGGTTCGCTCGAACCACCTCACATAATGCATTTTTATTTATTTTTTGGTTGGGAAACTAGGGAATGGGATCGCTCGAACTAGGAGGTTTGTACGAACCCCCAAAATCACATTTTTTGGCATGGGGTCATTTTTGTGAGTTTTCCTTCCTCACTGGAATTGTAAACCACTATTGTGGCTTCACCCTATGCAATCTCCAAAAAATAATTCCTCGCATGTTGCCTACATATATCATATGTATTTACCTCTGCAATAAAAATTCCTCATTTTAAAGACTTACAACTGTCTTCCTCTACTTCATCAATCCTTATAATAAGAATGATGATAATGACTTCCTAGAACATGTGATGCCTTCCTTCTCATTAGCATCTATGTTAAAAATAGTAAAAACTACCAACTTAATGGTATGATCAAGCAGTTAAACTTATGCCCTCATCAAAGGCATTAAGATCAAATTTAAAAGGAAGGACTATAGCCTTATATGGAGGCTTTTAGCCTCTACATGAGGTTTATATGGTTTGATTTTATTAATTTCCCTTAACATGCATTGATTGGAATGTTCAACTGCCACAAACAACTACGAGCTTCCTTAACAGGCCATGGACATGAATGCTAAGAATAAAATATATTATATATATTCATATTTATTTACATATATATTTATATATATAATTTTTAAAAATTCATATATATTCATATTTATTTACATATATATTTATATATAATTTTTTCAAATTCATTTGAAATAATAATCAAATAAATCTTTATATTAATCGACAAATTGAAAAGGCGATGATGAAATAACATAACACCTTTCTATTGAGAAAGACTAGGCCAAAGACCAAATATGATTTAACCTATTCTTATGACTAGACCACACTAGTCACGACACCAAATAAACTCAACAACAATATTGTGATTACTTACCCAAATTTGATACAAAATTCTACATGAGTGTGTGTGTTCGACTCAAATTGGTATTAACCTGTTTGTTTACCCATGTCTATACTCTTCTCTCTGATGATACTCTCCCTCTCCATCTGGGAGGGTAAAATCTAATATTGCATCCAACTTAGAAAGTCATCAACATAGTTAGTCTGTTATTAGCCACAATATAATAATCATTGACTAAAAGTAATAATCATTAAAATCAAAACACTTTTCATTGCATTAATATTTCATTAAAATATAAATTGAATATAATCATCCATTAATGTCAAAAAAACATTTTTAATGTAAAAGTTAAAAGTAATTTGTAAATTGATAACTACATTAAGAGTTGTTTAATATTGTCCCGATTGGATTTCGAAAAATGAAGCAAAAGTGGGACTGCATGTTGCGGAGGGAGAAATCGGAATTTTCCCATTTTTCAAAACCTGGTTTTCTCGATGTCCCCCCTAGCCATCCTCAGATTTCCCGCCCACCTCATCCCGTGGCTCCTGCTTCTTCTTGGGTTTCGCTTGTCCCTTTCTCCGAGGGTTGTGAAAATCCTAGGTCTTTCTACTTGAACAATGCTAGCAAAGTCGAGTCTCGTCCTAGGGTTTCAAATTTTATTCCTCAACCGCCTTTAGTTGCTTGCTCCTCTCGGATCAAGTATGTTGGTTCTCCCACTAACTCTTCTGGTGTCTTTGGTAAGGGCTCTCTTGGTTCTGTTTTCAGAAATGGGAAATGTGTGTCAGATGTTTTTGCCAGTCTTGGGAAGTGGGTGTTGGTTCCTCGTCGGAAGAAATATTTCATTAGGGATCCCCAACCTACCTTTGATATCTGTAAGTCGTCCTCTCCTTCTTTCTCTGTTTGCTCGTGGGCTGATGTTGCGACTGGTCGTTCTTTTACCTCTTCCCCAGTTTCTCCCTCTATTCTTGCTCCTGCTACATTTCCCAATTCCATTCCCATTCCTTGTTCCAACTCCTTCGCTTCTGCCCCTATCATGTTTCCTAACAACATTGTTCTTCCAATGCGGAATTTTTTTCTGTGTCGTCTAGACTCTAAGTTGTTGGTTCCTCCTTCGGCCATGTTTGGTACCTCCAGTAAACCTGGCCATGCTTTTCGTTCGCTGGTTCAACTTTCTCATGTTCACTCTGGTAAGCCTCGGGTTTTTGATAATTCTATTAATTCCCAGAAGTCAAAAGGGAAATCTTTGAAGAATCGCTCCTCTTGGGTTGAGGTCACGTTGCCTCATTCTATGCTCGATCCGCAAATCTTGGATCTAAAGGATGTAGCTCTGTTTGGTAAGTTTTGGAAGTTTCCTCTTGATAATTTGCAGTCATGGGTTTTTAATTCTTGGGTTGGTTCCAATCAAGTGTTTTATTTAGATAAAGGAGAAGGATATTTTGTGGTTATTTTTTCTGATAAAGATTCACGAAATGTTGTTTTTCGTAAAAAGACTTGGATGATGGAAGGAAATGGCCTCTTTACTACATTATGGACTTCAAATTTTAACCCTAATAAGGTCAAGCAACATTTTATTCCTTTTTGGGTTCAATTTCAGGGTTTACCTTTTGAGTATAGAGAACAGGGTATTATCAAAATTCTTGGTAATAAATTGGGTATTTTTATGCATCAAGATATGGATTTTTTCTGAAATCCTTCTTTACCAGTTAGGTTTTCGGTTTTATTGGATGTTAAAAAAAAAATGTCTTCAAGTGTTCAAATTAAAACAGTTTATGGCTTTTGGGTTCAAGCGGTTCTTGTGGAAGATCCCAAGCTTGTTTGTTGTTCATGTCATTTTCCTCTTCATCCATTTAAGAAATGTCGATCTTATGTTGGTGGGTCCACTGGGTGTAAATAAAATCCAGTAAAGCTAGCAGCTTCGTTAGTTCCTTATGTTGTTGCACCTTCATTCAAGAATTCTTGGAATTCTGGTTGTATCTTCCTTGGGAATGTTTTTGATCTTTACTTCAGATGGTTTTCCTTTGTTTGTTAAAAAAATCTTGCACCTTTCCTTTCAGGGTTTGGCCCTCTTAAGGTGGAAAAATCTCATGTTGTTCCTTTAAATAACGAGGTAGTGATATCGCCTTAGGTCTTTGTTTCAAGTAAAGTTTCTTTTGTAGGATGTGTTTTTAGCAAGAAAAAATCCAGTCATTCTCTTTTCAAGCAGGTTGTTATGCCTGGTGCTAATATCTGGGGTTTTTCATTACACTCTCCAATAAAGATCTTTCTTTATTCTTTAAATGTTCTTTCCCTTGAGTTAAGCTCAATTGTCTTCTTCAAGAAAATCAATGTGCTTCAATGTTAACTTTGGGTGTGACAAATAATTGTGATAGTAATCTTTCCATCTTTGATTAGAGTGAAGTTGATAGTCTTCAACTATCTTCGGCTCTAGCAAATCAAGATCTTATACATGATGTGATGCCATCAGAAGATGATCTGGTGAACTTTGTTGACCAGTCTCTAATCTCCGTAGGTGAGCAATTTATTGATGATATTGCTTCAGAAGTATTTGGGGATGAGCCTCTTAGAGAGAATTATTGCTCTATTTCTCAGTCAAAATTCTCTCCTAATAATTCAAAATCTCCTGCAAAGAGAGGAAGGAAATCTTTAGCCATGAAGCTTCAAAAAGAAATTTCAAAGGGAATTCAATCAACCCTAGATGCAAGTCTAGGTAATTCTTTAAAACAAAAAAGGCCAAGGAGAGCTTGTTGCTCTCCCAAGTTACAATGAAACTTATTTATTGGAATGTCAGAGGTTTAAATGCCTATGAAAAAGTGAAACAACAATTGGATGTTTCAAGGGCTGACATTATTGTTTTACAAGAAACAAAAACCTCTGAAGAATCCTTTTTATTAATTAAAAAAAATGGCATCTTTGGGGTGCATCTCATTCACCCTCTTAGGGGGCTTCGGGAGGTTTAATAACTCTTTGGAACACTAAGACAACTAGTATCTCTATAATCTCATTCCATCACAACTGGCAATTAATGTATGTTTCTCATTTTGACCTTTCATTTTGGCTTCTGAATGTTTACAGTCCAACCAGTTCTTCAGATAAAAAACTACTCTAGGATTTACTGAAGTCAAAACTTGATTTGATAGGTCAAGATAAATGTGTTATGGTGGGTGATTTTAATGCAATTGCTAATGATAGAGGGAAAAAAGGTGGAATAAGCCCTCCCAAAGTTGTAATGTCTGATTTTGCATCATTCATTCAAGACAATGCATTGAGGGATATAATGCCTATAAATGGTTTATTCACTTGGACCAATAGAAGGAAAATTTTCTTGCAAATTTTTGAGAGATTAGATAGGTTCTTAATTTCTTCAAATTGGATTGGTTCGGAGTATTCCTCCTCTTCAAAAATTTTACCCTTAATAGCCTCTGATCATTTTGCCATTTCTCTAACTATATCTAGTAATATTGTCAAGTCAAAGGGTCATTCTTCTTTTAAATTTGAGTCTATTTGGCTTAGACATCCATACCTAATCAATTGTGTAAAACAATGGTGGCATTCAACTCCTTTTGTGCAAGGGTAAAAAATGTTCCAATTAAGTAATAAATTGGATTATGTTAAGAAGAATCTTAAATCTTGGAACCAATTAGTTTTCAAAAAAAAAAATTCTCAAAAAGATCTGGTGTATAAAAAACTAGTGGAAATAAATGAGAAAATCATTATAAATGGGCTGGATAACAATTCATTTGAAGAACAAAAAATTTTGCAAGTTGAATGGAAAGAATTGTTATCTTGTGAAGAAGAATATTAGAGGCAGAAATCTAGGGAATTGTGGTTGAAAGATGGTGATAAGAATACCAATTTTTTTCATCATTCAATTCAGGCCAAAAAATCAAAATCTTCAATATTTACAATTCAAGATAGTGTGTCAGGCGCTATCCTTGTTAATGAGAAAGATATTCAGGACGAAGCAATTAATTTCTTTTCCAAACTATTATCAAAGCCTGATAACAAAAATGAGAATTTATCTGTTGAAAGAGAGGAAATTTTGCAACATATTCCACCTTGGGTCTCTTCAGAAGACAATTTGAGACTACTTGCTTCTTTCTCTCTTAAAGAAATTAGAGATGTTTTTTCAATGTCTCTTGTAAGACCCTACTTCATATGTAGTTAATACAACGATAAATTGTTATATGTTTTCTTGAATTGATGATTAAATGTATTGTGGATAATAAATAAGGTGATCTTTTGGCAATATTCTTGTATATCATTTTGACATTATGTTTTATTTGCATTACCATGGAAGTGGATTGCACTCATATACCGTGGAATGAAAATTAGATTCTAAATAGATTATTATATAGTTAAAGCTTAGAATGTTCAGCTAATAGATTAATGTGATACATAATTGATACTTACGATCACGTTGGTAATGTGCAAGAAGGCAACGATGTTAGCATGAGAAGGGCGAACCATCAAGAGTGAATCAAAAGACTTCTTCATGAGGATATAAATTTGACCCCATTCAGGGCCTAGAAACAAGTGGAGTTAATGTATTGGAGGACTAAGGGTGTGAGGGCATTTAGTCGGGATTCATGTGAGGTGTAAGTAGGGATCAGGTCTTGGAAACCCCTAGCTAAGTTTGAAACTCGGATGGAACCTTGAGTGGGCTTTTAATGAGAGTTGTTGGTCAAATTTTTGGGTTAGGGTGCAAAAATAAACCCCCTAGGGTCTATACCATAGTGGTAGGGGTCAAGTAGGCATACAATAGTGCTCCAAAGACATGATTTGACCCCTAAAAAGTCCTCATAATGATGAGTGACGAGTTTTGAGGAGAGGATGGGGTGGAAAGATGGAAGGGTTGTCCAAGTGCATGTATTTTATTTGATAAGGAAAAGAGCCTCATTTATGAAGGAAAGTACACTCCACACATCCCCATCCAAGAGTTGCAAGTTGAAACTTCTATATATTTTGAAGAAGAAGAATGAGTGGGGTGTTACCCACTTCTCCTTTTGGAGAACTTTAGTGAAGATGGTAGGAAGAATGAAAAGATGAGAGAAGGAGTCCTTTTAGAGAGGTAGTGGTAAAGATGGTTTGGCTTGGAGAGAAAGGAAGGATAAAAGAGTTAATTTCCTCGCCTAAAGAAAAGAGATAAGTTCTCCTTTACTCTCATTTTCTTTTTTTTGTTTAATTGTTGTAAGAAAGTGGTATGTTGCATGGAACATGGTTGAATTAGAGTAGAGACCCTAGTCACATGAAATTCAATGCTATGTTATTTTTATTCCTTGTAAAAGAAAAATGACAAGTCTCCATGCATCACCTTGGAGCTAGTAAAATTCCTTGCTCGAGGGTATGGCTAGGGCCCATGGGGCTCCATGATGCCATTACGGTAGGGTGGAGAGCAAGATTTAGTTATTTGTGTGTTATAATTACATTCCTAGATATTGTTTAGTGAAGGTTAGTGCATTGTTTAAATGAAAAGAGGAAGCCTTGCTAAATTGTGTGTCACTGATTGTTTTATTAAACAATGTTATAATATGGTAGAATAACATCTGATTGAAAAATGAATGGAAAACAAACAGATTTTCATTATTGGCTTGATATTCATTTCATATATTGTATTATTCCTATTCATTTCATGTATTGTATTATTCCTGATAGAATACTAGATCCAATGGCCTTGGAAGGCTCTTACCTTGTAAAGCATTTATCGTGATGAAAAATTTAAATGTGTACACCTCGTATTTCCCTTATTATTAATAATGTAGTCGTAATACAAAGATTTATGTGTACATGGAAGAGTGAGGATTATTGAAATTAGATACACATTGATTGTGCAAATGATTTATGTAAATCTATTCTGTTTATATGAATGAATAATTTTCTTTCACTGGTTTATGCAATGTATACCCGTTCAAATAAAACGGAGGAAAAAAAAACAAAGGTAAAAAAATGGAGATAAACCATAAATCCAAACCTAGCATATAGAAGCAACAACCAGAAAATCTTCATTTAGAAATAAGAACGAGTGGAAAAAAAAAAATCACATAAATAAATAAAGTCCAGAGTATAACCTAAAGGATGAAAGAATGCTACAAGGGAGAAGAGATCTATCTTTCATAGTGAAACTGAAATGGCAAAACCTTCGGCAGACGATCTTTGAAAAATAAGTCAATAGTCTTTAAAATTATTATAGGAAACTTTTTGTTATTAAATAAAATTGTCAAAAGCAAAAGTGGAAAACGGAATCAGCCTTGTAGTGATAAAACCCCAGCATCAATTGCGAAGAACATATTCAAAAAAAAAAAGAAAAAGAAAAGATCTAGAGCAAACATTCGATGAAAGACTTACAGACAGAATATCTACTGTAAATGATCATATGCAATGTCAACCGGATTGCCAACAATCTCTATGTCCAGTCCTATGCTGGAACGGATCATGTTTTGTCGCTAAATAATACAAAACCAACTGGATGTGATCATTCATGACATCAACTGGATTGCTTAAAAACACTTAGCTACCTTTGCATCGAGTTATAACACTTTTAATTGCTGAATAATATAGTACACAAGTCTTCATTAATGATGAAGAAGGCAGTTGTGAAATCCACCTAAAAATGGAAGGGCGTCATAAATGCAACAATTGCAATTAGTCTACGCAGTGCCAAACTAACTGAGTAGATTTTGGTACCGTGGATATTTATTGGGAGTAGTTTGCGTGTAAGAAATCTCCCTTTCGTGGCCTATGGGACATACTTTTTTAGTGCACGAATAATAAATTCTATTGTCAGATCTCATCAGGCTTCAAGGTTGGGATGGGAGATCGTCCTATGTTTAAACTACCCCCTCAGTAAATCTTCAGCTTGCGTGAAAGACTACCATACTGTCTGGGAAAGAGTTAATCTTCAGCTTGCGTGAAGAAGTTAAGTTTTTGTCAGTGATTTTCATTGTTGTACATATCCCCGGCTGTTCATATTCGTATAAACACTTTTTCCCTTTGCTGCAATCTAGTTTGCATTGCTGAAGTGACCACATCGCTTGAACATCAAAAGCATTAAAATAAATGCCAGGAATTGTATGAAAGGCTTAGTGATAGTAAGGAATATGAAATCTAATTAAACTAGTATTAGTCACCCCCCCCTGTGGGTCATTACCGTGTAATACCATGAGGTTATATTAACTGCAGCTATGGCAGGGCTCGATGTAGTCAGCTGCTATAGGGATAATCTTCTTTTAAAATATGAATCCTATGTTAATGATAATTTTAGAGTTAGTAATGGCACTTGAGTTCTCTTAATTATCGCTTTCGACAGGTTATTAGTCAAAAATAATATGGATATTATTATCGATAACCATAATTTTGTGCTACAAAGGGAGATAGTGATGAACGTCATAATGCTAATAGTACCCCTCAAATATGAATGAACAATCATTGTGTCTGCCCTAAAAATCAATGAGTTACGGTTTTTATAATAATAAGGCTGAGATAATTAATGAGAAAATATAAATATATTCCCTCAGTTAGCAAATGCTGGAACTTATGCGCAGCCGGTATAATGTTTGATTATTTGATTTTAGGGTTGACATTCTCTCGTCAGGATAAAAAGAGCAGTTAGTAAATTTAAATTAGGGGAGAGGAACCGATATGTAAGCACCTAAAATCGGACGGTCTAATTGGCAGGCTACGTGGACCAATAGCATTTTTTAAAAAAACCCACTAGAGAAAAAGGTTAATTAAACAATAAATTATTATTTTATTTTTATTTTTTTTTAAATTGCCACGTGGAAGGTCCAATTTTGTCCACGTGTCGAAAAAAGATCCGTCAACCGATACAGACACACCTCGAGTGCCACTACCTGTGTGGCTCGGCGTCCGAAGGTGACAGCCTTGCCATGTCAACTCCTCCCAGTCCGCCACCCTAACAATTCACTACTGAGCATTTATCACTCATCGCCACTTCCTATTCCTATCCACTGTCTGAAATAAATGCTACCACCTCTCCTAAGCTCCACGCAACCCCACGTTTATTCCGAAGCAAACTGCATTGAATGCTCTCAGTGCCTCGCTCTTCTCACCATTCAACCAACCTTTCATTTTCTCGAGGAAACATTCCATCTTCACTTCTTCGTCGGTACCTGCTCGTTTCGTCGTCTGCAACCTTCGCACTCTCACCACAACCTACAATGCTCAAAGACCATATACTGTTTGAGTAGAAGCCGATACAGAGACGGGTAGACGCCACTTACCGAACGTCATTGTAGCTCCACTTCCACCATGCAAGCAACGAATGGGTTCTTTGCTACCATGAACGGGTTCCTCGCCACCATGAACGGGTTCCTCGCCGCCATGCAAGCAACGAACGGGTTCCTCGCTGCCATGAAGGTCACCGCAAGCAACAAAGGGGTTCGTCGCGTGTTCGACCCAGGTGAGCTTGCTCACTAAGGCTAGCCATTGTTCTTCTGTTTGTGTTTGGTTTGCAATTTCGCTTTGTTTTATTGGTTTTTTGGTGTTGCAGATTTCATTTATTTAGTTGAAGTTGAGTGTTTATGAACACTGCATTATTTGTGTTCATAAACACACTAAATCTTTGAAAAATAATCTTCTGTTCAAGCATCTCTTTGTTTATATTAAATATATTAATGCAGTTGGTTGTTTTCTTCTTTCGACATGTAATAATGTTCATTGTTTATATGAGTTTTGCTCTGTAAGGTTTATATTGCAAATATTACGCTCATATTTACCTCATTTCTCTTTCAGTAGGGTTTATTTTGAGAATATAGCACACATAGTTTACCATTTATGTTTCGATAGGGTTTATTTTGCAAGTTTTACAGTCATAGTTTTGGGTTATCCTATTCTCATAGGATTTGAATTGACATTGACTTTGCAAATCGTATTCTCATAGGTTTTGCATTATCATTCACTCTGCTTAGCATAATCTCACAAGTTCTACATTATCATTCACTCTATTTGTCGTTTTCTCATAGGTTTTGCATTATCATTCACTCTGCTTCTCGTATTCTCATACATTCTGCATTAGCATTCACTCTGCTTAGCATAATCTCACAGGTTATACATTATCATTCACTCTGCTTATCGTTTTCTCATAGGTTCTGCATTATCATTCACTCTGGTTATCATATTCTCATACGTTCTGCCTTATCAATAACTCTGCTTAGCATAATCTCACAGGTTCTGCATTATCATTCACTCTGCTTATCGTTTTCTCATAGGTTCTGCATTATCATTCACTCTGCTTCTCGTATTCTCATACATTCCATATGTGCATGTGCATGTGACTGGGTGTATGTTTATGTGTATGTGACTAGGTGTATGTCTATGTCTTTGTGTATGTGACTATGTGTATGTTTGTGTATGTGACTATGTGTATGTGTATATATATGTCTATGTCTATGTCTATGTCTATGTAACTATGTGTATGTCTATGTGTATGTGACTATGTGTACATCTATGTCTATGTGTATTTCTATGTGTATGTGTATGTCTATGTCTATGTTTATGCGTATGTGACTATGTCTATGTCTATGTCTATGTCCATGTCTATGTGACTGTGTATGTTTATGTGTATGCGACTATGTGTATGTCTATGTCTTTGTGTATGTGACTATGTGTATGTTTATGTGTCTATGTCTATGTCTATGTCTATGTCTATGTCTATGTGACTATGTGTATGTTTATGTGTATGTGACTGTGTATGTGTATGTCTTTGTGTATATGACTATGTGTATGTTTATGTCTATGACTATGTGTATGTTTATGTGTATGTGACTATGTGTATGTCTATGTCTTTGTGTATGTTTATGTGTATGTCTATGTCTATGTCATTGCTATTTACACCTTTGTCAAACCTCCACCATATGCAATACCTGCAATGGAACACTTCAAGAACTCCATTGAATTGCAAGTCAATGTCCTTTTAGTATCCATTCCGTTTTTCCTCTTTAGTGCAACTATTGTTCTCCCATCTATGTTTGTTTAACATTCTTATTATTCAAATTGATAGGAAGAATGAACATCATTTATACATGATCGAAGTATATTTTATCTATTGAATCAGACTCATCCTTATTCAATCTGTTCTTCTTGATAGCTCTTACTCTTACAAGTATAACATTGTTGTTTCAGTTTGTATCATTCAATGATTTCTAAGAGTGTGATTTCTTGATGTCATACTATAACATGCAATTTCTGTTTCCTTACAAACCTGCCCTTCATCACCTCAGGATATAAGATTTACAATTGTGGACTTATGGTGAAATAAGTCTAATCTGCCTAAGATATACCAAACTACTATTCATGATGGCATTAATGGTTTCTCTGTTCATCAGTTACACTCAATCTTACATTTATGATTTTGTTCTTACATTTTTTTATCAATATTTGATATGTATATGTATATGCATATGCAGTATATGCATATGTATGTGCATACATATACATATGCAATTGTATATACATATATGCATATGTATATATGCATATGCAAACAAAAAATGAAGTTGTTTTAGATGTAGAGTGGAGCGAATGGATGGAACATGCATAATTTGAAACAACAACACCATTACACTCTCCCTTAAGCTATGCATTGTACCTTGCATTCGTTACACTCTCCATCCAAAATGCATTGCATATGCATATATACGTTTACATATACATATGCGTATATGTATATGTGTATATATACAACCTAATTGGATGTACGCTTTGTTTGTTGTTCAATTAAAGTGACTGTAAATATCGGCCCCTCTCCCTTACAGCTAACTATGATGATGGTTGACTCCTACTTATGCTATAACCATTTATCATATAGATACTGAAATATAATTTCATACAACATTATCAAATGTATATATAACTTTGAACAACGCTATGGTATAGATGGAAGGTTAGTTTGTTCATCCATTAGAATCAATCTTACATGTCTCAATTTTCTATTACACTTTGTATCATTGTTTGATTTGTTTCAATTATAATTAGGGATGTGATGGTATAACATGAATAGGACCACAAAGCCCCAATAAACCATAAGGGCCACTAGAGATTCATTAAAGAAGGATATTATCCCATAGCATATAGGTCTCAATTCTCATATGTGATAGAAATAAAAGCTATGAAGAGGATCCTATCTATAGTTTTTTTCCTTAGAATATTATTTCTACGTTGTCCTTTTAGTATCCATTCCGTTTTTCCTCTTTAGTGCAACTATTGTTCTCCCATTTATGTTTGTTTAACATTCTTATAATTCAAATTGATAGCAAGAATGAACATCATTTATACATGATCGAAGTATATTTTATCCATTGAATTAGACTCATCCTTATTCATGCCTTGGGTATCCCAATTTAGATTAAACATTATAACATGTGTTAATGATAGTCTCATCCAATCTCTTATTCTCACCTAAAAGTCATTATCACAATCAACCAACTAATCCTCTACCTCAGGTACATAGTGAAAACAATATCCTAACTACAAAAAATAAGAAACTATTTGATGTCAAAGGGAAAGCAAAACTCAAATAATTGTCTAGCTTATATTACATCATATCTCTTTTCAATATGTTTTGCATTATCATTCACTCTGCTTATCGTAATCTCACAGGTTATGCATTATCATTCACTCTCCTTATTGTTTTCTCATAGGTTTTGCATTATCATTGATTCTGATTTTGGGTAATGCTCCATCAATATTATATCTGATTTATATTTGATGTGATCAAGCCTCTCTATGAATGAAATTAACCTTACGTTGTGAAGGACCAGCGTATAGGTGTGGGCCCCAACGAGCGCATGTCCCATAGCACATTAAGTCCCCCGCTTACGTATTAGGGGAGAGGAGTTGATACGTATGCACCCAAAATCACACTGTCCACATGGCAGGCCACGTGGACCAATAACATTTAAATGAAAAAAAAACCCATATCCTTCAATAAGTCTGTAATACAAATGTTTCTATCTTTTCTTAGGTGCCATTGGTTATTTTGGGGGTGTTATCTTTTGCATAGGTTATTTTCCATCATATTAGTCATCCAATTATTGTACCTTAATTTTGTGTCTTGAAAATATATGGGGGTTGTTCTATTTTTTTTAGGTTCTGCTTCATCAACATAGACATAGACATAGACAAATAGATAGACATATACATACACATATACATAGAGATATAGATATGTATATCAGATATAAAATGCACACATAATTGTAATTATTTTGAAACAAAACAATTACACGCTGGCAGCCAAACATGATGAAGTGTATCCAACTTGTATATGCTTAAGGTCTTTGCATCTTACTTATATATATATGCATATGTATAGACATATTCATATACATATACATATGTTTATGTTTATGTCTATGTATGTGTGTATGTAAATCTATGTAAATGTGTAAATAAATCTATGAATATGTGTATGCTTATGTCTATGTATATGTGTATGTGTATGTGTATGTGTATGTCTATGTGTATGTCTATGTTTATGTGTATGTGTATGTGTATGTCTATATTTATGTCTATATGTAAATATGTATTTGTACATGTAAATGTGTATGTGTGAATGTGTATGTCTACATGTAAATGTGTGTGTGTATTAATGTGTGAAGAGGTCTTAAGTGGACAACCTTGCCATGTCTACTTCTCTCAGTCAGCCACCCTAACAATCCACTGTGTCGCATTTATCACTCGCTGCCTCTTCCTATACTTCTCTACAGTCGTGTTTAATTCACTTATGTCTATGTCTATGTCTATGTCTATGTGTATGTATATGTCTATATTCATAAATTCAGACCTGCAACAATTGTATCTTTTATATGTGCCATTTATTAATTTGGGGGTGTCAACTTTATATGGTGTGCACCTATACGCTGGTCCTCCACAATGTCAAAAAAAATTCATCCATAGATAGGCTTGATCACATCAAACATATCTCAGATATAAAATGCACACAAGTTAGCATTAATTTAAACAAGGTGCCAACTCAACAACTTTGAAACCCATCCGACCCATCTTTGACCGACTGGCGAACCCATTACAAGATTGTTTCCCATCGTAGCATAACCAAACCAACACGCAAATGCATTCGCCTGTCCCGTCTACCATAAGATATACAACATGTATCAGCTTCAATCTGTCCCATCTTGCCAAGTAGGGTGCGCACTTATTGAAGCCAAACGCAAATATCCCACCGTCATCCATTTAACACTCCTGTAAGGCCACCATTATTCAAAACAAAAGCATGGAAACAATTTCAAAGAATCCACCAAACCAATCAAGTCAAGAATTAAAGGCTGAAATCAATCAAATCTCCAATTCATACGAAACAGAACTCAAATTCAAAAGAGGATAGCAATTTATTTCACCACACTAAACAACCATCAATCAGATTCAAATAATCCCAAGTCAAATAGCCATGAAAACCTTCAAGTATTCACATGTATTACCATAGATCAATATTGAGCACTAAAGCTTTCTTACAACATGTATTTAGGGGACCTGGTTTTCCCAAGGCCTTTCATGCTTGCCTATGTAGCACTTCACATAGATTACCATAGCTTTGTATTTGAATGACTTAGGGGACTTGGTTTTTTGAAGGCTTGTCATGGTTCCCTATGCAACACTTCACAATTCGAATGGAGTTGTGGACCCGTGCAGCATAGGTTGCCATCAAACGAGCGTTCATAAAATCAAGTCTCCCTAAAACATGTCTCTATTGCTTAGTTGATTGAATTGATGAAGCATAACCTATATGTATATTTGTATGTCTATGTTTTATGTATATACATGTGTGGCCTATGTAGCACTTCACATAGATTACCATAGCTTTGCATTTGAATGACTTAGGGGACTTGGTTTTTTGAAGGCTTGTCATGGTTCCCTATGCAACACTTCACAATTCAAATGGAGTTGTGGACCTGTGCAACATAGGTTGCCATCAAACGAGCATTCACAAAATCAAGTCTCCCTAAAACATGTCTCTATTGTTTAGTTGATTGAAATGATGAAGCATAACCTATATGTATATTTGTATGTCTATGTTTTATGTATATACATGTGTGGCCTATGTAGCACTTCACATAGGTGTCCATAGCTTTGTATTTGAACAACTTAGGGGACTTGGTTTTGTGAAGGCTTCTCATGGTTACCTATGCAACACTTCACAATTCGAATGGAGTTGTGGACCCATGCAGCATAGGTTGCCATCACCTATGAAAAATTTAACACCCCCAAATTCATCAATGGCACCTGAAAAAGATAGAATAGTTGCACGACTTAATTGTATACAAATATGTATATGTGTATACATATGCATATGTATATACATATGTATGTGTATGTATGCTTATATATATACATATACAATATATGTATGTGGATGTATGCATATATATATGTACATATGTATATGTATATGTATATGGAACCCGTTCATGGCGGCGAAGAACCTGTTCATTGCTTGCATGGCGGAAGTGGAGCTACTGGTGACGTTCGGTAATTGGCGTCTACCCATCTCCATATCGGCTTCTACCGAAACAAAATATGGTCTCTGAGCATTACAGGTTGTCGTGAGACGACGAAGGTTACAGACAACGAAACGAGCAGGTATTGGTGAGCAAGTGAAGATGAAATGTTTACTTGAGAAAATGAAAGGTTGGTTGAATGGCGAGAAGAGCGAGGCACTGGAAGCATTCAATGCAGTTCGTTTCGGAATAAACGCATATGTATGTAGATATGTATATGCATATACATATGTATATAGATATATGTATAATATATATATACATATACATATATCTATATACATATACATATGCATATACATATCTACATACATATACATATCTAAACTGCGTCAGCATCCTCGCTAACCGCAAATGTCTCACTTGGATGCATGTCATTGACAAGTGCATCAGGATTCAGCGGCCATATACCAGTCCTTCTAAACCCAGCCTTGATGTTGCCAACTGTCAAAGCTCTTTTCATTGCTTTGCTGCCTAACATTGCAAGTTCTCTCCTCCTCACTTCAATGTTTGGAAACCTTGACAAAAATTCTGCACGTTCTAATTTGAAGTAAGCTTTGAAAGGTGCAAACACACTCACATCCAACGGCTGTAGCGTATGTGATGTGTGTGATGGCAATGTTAACAAATCTATACCGATATCTCTTGCTTCCTGGATGGTTTCGAGCGCTAAATGGCTTCCATGGCCGTCAAAGATCAACAAGACCCTGTTCGTGGGCGAGACACCGCCTGGAATCGAGGTTTTGAAGTGGGTCAACCAATCTATGAACAAGTCTTTGGTCATCCATGCATGTGGCTGGGCTGCCATGCAAGCACTTAGTTCACAATCTATGATGTAATTATCTATGTTCGCACTCCCTTTGAACAAGTAGAATCCTGGAATGCTCTGCCCGACAGCATTGACACAACATAGAATGGTTATCCATTCACGGCTCTTTGGGATAATGTAAGAGACATTCCTGCTACCTTTTCTTGCAAGCACCTTCATGGACCCATTTTTGCCTACTTGGATGCCAGTTTCATTGCAATTCCATATGCGATCAGGACCATATGGCATGGCTTTGTATGCTGCAGATAGTGTTTTGTAGAATGCATCTACAACATCAAGTCTAAGATTGAATGCCCTATCTTTGTCTAGGCCTTTAGCAGTTCGTAATGCGAGTTGAGGATGTCTGTGCTTGAAGCCTGTCCACTAGGACTTCCCTGGGAAGCCATTGGTGAAAGGGTTTGGCCTATTTTGACATATTTGAGCAACCTCAGACTTAAGATTGACTATCTCAAGACCATGACCAATATCAGCGATTTGCTCGCACCATTCCACAATGCGATTTTCTTCCTCTTTTGTGAGGACTGTTGGCTAACCTTTCTTGGAAGTTGTTGTTAGACCCCCTAGCCATTTGGACAGTGTGGCTGTTGGGAATGACCACTTTTTGGAAGCCCCCCTTATCGACATGTCATTCTCTTCAACGTCATAGAGTGCCCTTTTCATGTCATCCTCAGACCACAGCTTCTGTATTTGTTTTACCTTCTGCGGTATTTGAGGTGTAGTAACCTCAATCTGCGGTATTTGAGGAGTAGAAACCTCATCTACTTGTGCAACATGATCTATTTCAGGGGGGAATCTGCATCCTCGTTTCTCAGCAGGCAACCTTGTCGTGGCTCTTTTCTTTTTTTTTGTTCCCAGTACGGGTCACCACTGCATTGCCCTTGGCCATCTACACAGAATAATTAGAATCAAAACAGTGATGCTTGAACAGAAAAACAATCACTTTGTAATGCAAAACATATGAGAATATGATAAGCAGAGTCAATGATAATGCATAACCTATGAAACATAAATGGTAAACTATGAAATACATCTATGTGTATGTATGAAGAGAGTGTAAACTATGTGTAAACTATGAAATACATCTATGTACCTATGATGCTTGAACAGAAGAATAATTAGTTTGTGATGCAGAACATATGAGAATATGATAACCAGAGTAAATGATAATGCAAAACCTAGGAAAGATAAATGGTAAACTATGAAACACAAATGCTTTAACAGTTATCTTTATATGTATGAAGAGAGTGATGCTTGAACAGAAGATTATTTAGTTTGTGTATGTGTTATATTTTTAGTTTCTTGCATTTCAATTGAGATTATCTTCTGTAACAGGAGTTTGTTATCTTGAGTTATCTATTCTGGAGTGAGCGACATAAGGAAGTAGAGGAGTAAGAAGCACAAAATTACAAGCTATGCAAGGGAGTTAGAGTTTAAGAACATCTCATAACCTTTTAAGTGTTTACAACATTAACATTCTCATGCATAGGAAAGTGAAAACCACACTCATGTTTGAACAATAGAAACTTTAGAGACTGATAATGCAGAAGATATGAGAATAAGATAGCCAGAGTGAATGACAATGTAGAACTGAAAGAAGAATAAGATAAGCAGAGTGAATGATAATGCAGAACCTGTGAGATTATGCTAAGCAGAGTCAATGATAATGCAGAACCTATGAGAATAATATAACTAGAGTGAATGATAATGCAGAACCTATGAGAATAAGATAATCAGAGTGAATGATAATGCAGGACCATTGAAATAGAAATGGTAAACCATGACCAATATGTAACATATAAATGATAATGCAGAACCTATGAGACTACGATGTGAGACTACGATAAGCAGAGTGAATGATAATGCAGAACCTATCAAACAAAAATGTTAAACTATGAGTGTAATATTTGCAATATAAACCCTACTGAAATAGAAAGACTAAACTATGACTGTAACATTTTCAATATAAACCCTAGGGAAACAAAGATGGTAAACTATGACTGTAATATTTGCAATATAAACACTAAGGAAAGCCTAAAATGGTAAACCATGACTGTAATATATGCATTATAAACCCTATGGAACACATATGCTAACCTATGACTGCAATATTTGCAATATAAACCCTATCGATACATAAAGAAACATGTAATATGACTGTAATGGGTGTAATGAAGATCAATATGGATGTTGTTAATGGCTGTAATGAAGAACAAGTGTGAAAAGGAAAACCTGGTACAATATGGATGCTGGTGCACTGGAATCTGAGTTGTTACCTCCCCTTGATGTTAACTCGTTCAATTATGTGCTTGTCACTCCTCCTTTTCTTATGTCGCTCACTGCAGAATAACGAAATACTTGTTGGTTTTCACGGCTATTTGAATTGGGAATTATTTGAATTTGATTGATGGTTGTTTGGTGTGGTGAAATAACTTGTTGTCCTCTTTTGAATTTGAGTTCTATTTCGTATGAATTGGAGATTTGATTGATTTCAACCTTTAATTCTTGACTTGATTGGTTTGGTGGATTATTTAAAATTGTTTCCATGCTTTTGTTTTGAATAATGGCGGCCTTACAGGAGTGTTAAATGGATGCAGGTGGGATATTTGCGTTTGGCTCCACTACGTGCGCACCCTACTTGGCAAGATGGGACAGATTGAAGCTGATACATGTTGTAGATCTCATGGTAGACGGGACAAACAAATGCATTTGTGTGTTGGTTTGGTTATGCTACGATGGGAAACAATCTTGTAATGGGTTCGCCAGTCGGTCAAAGATGGGTCGAATGGGTTTCAAAGTTGTTGAGTTGGCACCTTGTTTATTTTCTGTAGTTGTGACTAATGTGAAAGTGACGCCTGCATTGGTGCGAAAGTTGGGTTTAATAGTTTATGGGGAAGGGTGCATGTCTTAGTGTTTGGGCTGTTTTAATTCCATGTCGAAATGGTACTTGTTCAATGTCAGATACAAGTTGGATACACTTCATCATGTTTGGCTGCCACCGTGTACTTGTTAAGTTTTTAAATTAATGCTAACTTGTGTGCATTTTATATCTGATTTATGTTTGATGTGATCAAGCCTATCTATGGATGAAATTAAGCTTACGTTGTGGAGGACCAGCATATAGGTGTGGGCCCCAATGAGCGCATGTCCCATCACACGTTCGGCCCCTGCCTACGTATCGGCTCCTCTCCCCTAGTATTGTGCAGACATGAGTAACATGTTAGCACCAAAAATAAAATAAAATAAAATAAACTAGCAATGGCACCTTCATATGCAATGGGTACGCCGAAGAGTTGTGGAAGGTGAAATAAGGAGAGGGTCTGCTTTTTTTTTTTTTTAATCACATAAGTCATTAGAACTGCATTGAAGTGTAGTTTAATGTTGTTTTGAAAGCTGGTTTACCGTATTGAAAGTAAATTTTGTGCAATGGAGTCCATAAACTCATCAGATACATAAATAAAGTAACTTGGAAGATTTTCCTATCGAAGTATGAAAGTGGAATATGTGTTATTCATATTTGCCCACAATATTTTACTGAAAGTTAAGAGATATTCTGAGTATAATTGTTATTTTGCTTTTGCCTGTAAAAACCAATTCCTTAAATCAGTATAAACCCCTTAATTGTAGTGTATACATATATATTAAAAATAAACTGAATTATATCAAATTCATGAGTGGCTGAGTTTCCAAAAAAATTGACATTAAGCTCTTTTTAATACAATGGTTTTTAAAGGTCCAGGATTCCCGACAACAGTAAATTGATACATTGTCATACTTGCAAACAAAGTATCAATTTGAGTAATTATTAAATTTGAGTTTCTAAATCGCCCATGTTTTCATATGTTGTGTG
Organism: Sequoiadendron giganteum; assembly: GCA_007115665.2. Lineage (NCBI taxonomy): Eukaryota > Viridiplantae > Streptophyta > Pinopsida > Cupressales > Cupressaceae > Sequoiadendron > Sequoiadendron giganteum. The sequence continues at coordinate 671,845,716 of CM021101.1, forward strand.
GAGTAAAGGAGGGCATCAAGCCAAATATTAAGATAACTCTTATTCCAAGCCTTTAAAACAGGGGCAAGCAAGTCTTCAAAAAAAGTATCTCCAGCAACAATTACAACATCATGACCAAATGGAGAAGCCCGTTCATAGGCAGCACTATCTCCAGCAACACATACCGTAGCTTGTTAAAAAGAGCAAGGAAATCCCATTTGGGAACAGAGACAATGTATACATACCCTACATCTGAACATATGCCAATTTTCAGTCCTATAGTGTGGACATAATAAGCCATAGCCTTGATTTGAGAGGGGAAGTTTGAACAATTAGGACTACTCTTCCCTATTTATAGAAAAAATTAAAATCAGAGATCAAATACAAGTATTTCAATTAACTAACAAAAAGAGAAAATAGATACCATGGTTGTGAAAGTTGGTTTTCTGTATTGAACTACAAGTTAATGTTCTTTTGGAAGTAAAATTTGGGCTGTAGCATATATTTGAATAAAGTAACTTGAAAGATGTTTCTGTTGAAGTATGAAAGTGGAATGTGTTATTCGAATATTCCCATAATATTTTGCTGAAAGTTATATTTATTCTGAGTACATTTGTTATTTTGTTTAAGCCTGTAAAGTACAATTACTTAAATCAGTGCGAACCCTATAAACATAGTGTATACATATATATTAAAAATAATCTCAATATCTCACATTCATGAGTGGCTGATTTTACATAAGAATTGACATTAAGTTGTTTATAATACAATGGTTTTCAAAGGTTCGGGATTCCTGACATCAGTAAATTGATACATTACCAGTAGGTACCAGAAGCATGAATTTTTGCAAACAAACTTTCTAATGATATACCATAAGATGCTATGTTTTTGTACAACTGAAGAAATCTATTGATATGAAATAGAGTGACAAACAATTACTGAGCAATGATAAAGGAACTAAAATATTTGTGATTGAAACTGCTGTCCAGGAAAAAACAATGTAGGAACATCTGTAGCAGCCCTTAAATTTTGTTGGGGATAGGTTGGTACAACTGAAGAAATCTATTGATATGAAATAGAGTGACAAACAGTTACTAAGCAATGATAAAGGAACTAAAATATTTGTGATTGAAACTGCTATCCAGGAAAAAACAATGTAGGAACATTTGTAGCAACCCTTAAATTTTGTTGGGGACAGGTTGGTAGTGATACGAAAACAACCAAAAACAACCAAAAAACAACCAAAAACAACCAAAAAAAACAACCAAAAACATTTGTAGCAACCCTTAAATTTTGCTGGGGACAGGTTGGTAGTGATACGAAAACAACCAAAAAAATGCAAGCCTCTTTTGAATGCAATGGCTTGTGACCAACCTGTAGCTAGAATGCCTGTATTTGATATCAAATCTATGTATTTGTTTATAAAATTTCCAATCAATCAAGTCCAGAATTCAGTAGACAAATTGTAGAAAACTGTAGGTTCACAATAAAACCGATGTATAAATTATTGAGTTGAAAAAGAAAAGTAATATATAACAAAGTAATAATTTGTAGTTAAATTGAAACACTGCTGAAATTTTTTATTGATCTGAATTAGAGAAAAAAACACTGGTTGAGAAACAAGTAATTAAATAGAAACACTTGCAGAAATATTATATTGAGTTGAATTAGAGATGCAAACACTTGGTGAGCAATGAGTAATGCAGTAAATTTTTTGAAATTGAAACTGTTGTCGAACAAAAAATAGTGGGGTTTGTTAATTTCAGAGGGGTATTGGTAGTAGGCCTTATATAATACTGTTTAAAATTTAGTGTGTCATGAGGACGTAATTGTGAGAATATCTGTGTGTACAGAGTAGATTTTTTTGTCAAGGAAACTTAATTGCATGCTGTATTATCCAATCTATGTTGTTTTTTACTAAATTTGCATACAATAAATTCCTGAATTGAGTGATATCCTTTGATATATAGTCAAGGTCTGTTTGTACAAATGATGGAGCTCAGTCCTTTGCCTGATAAAGGGACATTTAGTACAGTTATTGATGGACTGTGCAAAAATGGTAGGTTCGACAAAACTTGGGATTGTTTCCATGACATGTTGAATTGTATGAGGTGGAAAAGGTTCAAAAGTTGTTTAAAAATATGCAAAGGAAAGGCTGCTCCCCAAATGTTGTTTTACCTACAACATTCTAATTGGTGGTTAATGTCAGAGTAACGGGGAAAAAGAAGCATTTACCCTTCTTTTTAAGATGGAAAACAAGGTACATCGTCCTGATGTAATTACATATACCACACTAATATGTGCATTTTGTAGAACATGGGAGACATGAACATGATATGGAAGATTTTAGAGGAGATGGAAATGAGGGATTTGAAACCTAATGAAGTGACATACAACACAGTAAGGTAGGAGATCTTTCTAGAGCACACATTCACTCATGAATAAGATGCTAGATGAAGGCTTAACTCCCGATGTAGTCACTTATAACTGTCTGATTGATGGCCATTGCAAAATTGGTGAAAAAGATAAGGCCTTGAAGTATTTTTTAAACATGAAGGTGGCTGGTATTACTCGAACTGTTGTAACCTATAACATATTGATTGATTGTTTGGGCAAGGAAAATAAACTTGACATGGTTTTCTCAATGCTAAATGGGATGAGAGCAAAGGGTTTGATTCCAAATATTGTCACATATAATATATTATTTCACACTTTCCATCAAAGACATGACCTTTAAAAAACTTTTTTGGTGATGGATCAAATGAAGAAAGAAGGTTGTGCTCCAAGTGATGCAACTATCTGGATACTTGACTGGCTGGTTGAAGTTGATCAAATGAAAAAAATAATAGACTTTGTAAACAATTATTCTTTTATTATTTCTAGGGCAGCATAGTTCTCATGCCTTGACGAGTGCCAGCCATATCAAAAAAGCTCTTGGATATATATTTTCCCAGTTTTGGAAATTGATGTTTATGCATCCATTTCAGTTTTCCTTATGTATAAAGCAATTTATTTGCAAGTATGAGTAAGTTATTTTGATAATGTTTGTTATAATTCTAGTTATGATGGTCTGGATTGAAGCATAACTGGATGGTTCCTTCCTAATATTGAGGATAAATTTTCAGCAATTTCAGAATTATACTTAAAATATTATGAAAACTTTAAAACATTTTAATAGTTTTATAAATAGTATGAAATATTATAGGGCTTATGAAGATAATTGTAAGGGTGTTTTCCACATTCAGGTCATCATTTTGTTGATATCTCAAAATGAGTTATGACATCCATAACTGTCAATTCTATTAAACTTCTCTCAATGCTAACTTTGTAATCACGTGTCTATCATAAGAGAACCAAATATAATATATGCAACTAACTGATTTGACAACAGAACCAGATCATGGCAGTCGGAATTTTATATTTCCTGTAAGGGCTAGATTATCTTTGTGCTTGTGATTGACAAATCTAAGTGATTTTGGTATTTTTATCTCTTCTAAAGCAGGAATCAAGTGTTTCCTTTCATATTACTTAATATCCACTAGTTTCTTCCTTATTCTTTGAGAAGAAAGATGTAAAATTGAAATGTACTACATTTTCATAATCCAAGTAGTCTAGTTTCTGGGGGATCATGATTTGACAAACAATATCATCTCTTATATTATGAAGATTCTATTTTATAATTGTCTGAAATTCATGAGTTAAATAAGGGATGTTTAAGCTATTGCAATATGAACTTTCTGAATATGGCTGCACTTTGGCTTAAGAGAATTCTACTTAATGTTAGTTTCGCCTAAATCTTGTCAAGTTGCTAGAATGTCGATATACAGTAGAATAGGTTTGCATTCTTACCTTTTTGTTGATCCATGGCTGCCATGGATAGAAGAACCCAAATCTGAGAAGCATCATATCGCAAACTATGTTTACAAATATACCATGTTATTGATGTGGTTATTTTGATCAGGCAGCACTAGAACACCTACTCTGGAGGACTAGTATTGATACATCAAAAATAGTTGTATTTGGGATATCATTGAGAGGGGCTGTTTGAGCAGTAATTACTAAAAATAATCTTGGAAAGGTGTGTCGGATAATGCATTTAGGACCAAAGAAAAATAAGAATAATGTTTAAATGAAGGGAAGAACTAGGGAACATAATTTTGAAGACTGATCATGCATTATGTTTTTATAAGTAATTTTTTTCTCTGGTTTTATTTTGTTATTTTCTTTAACAGTCAACATGAAAAGAAATTTGCAAATGTTTGTTTATTGCAGTTGTCACTTAAGCTGAGTCACAACAAGCTTTTAGTATGTTCTTTTACATTTTTATGTATTAAGTTAGAACTCAAATGACTGTTTTCACTTTTATTAGTTTTGATAGCTCTTTCTAAAACAATCTAGTCGCTGACAGAATATAGTTTCTCACAATTTGAAAATGTATCCTACATATTTTTCATCCAACCAAGGAAATGATTAGAAGGAATCATTGAGTTATGAGTTTATCGAAGGAAGAGGTAGTAGCCGAATGGTTGCAACAAAAGTGAGGGTGCACAAGCTCTCAGGTATGACGCCACCCTCCATTCCAACACCACCCTGTATTTCAACATCGACAACATGATGGGTGGTGTTATGGCAAGATATGCCCTCCCAGAGGCAGCAATCTCTTTCCTTCTCCCATAAACTCAAACTCAAATGAGAAGAATAATTTAAGGCATCTTTGAATTGAAGAAGAGTTTCCCGTTCCCTGTGAATACATCCAGACCAGAAGCGAAGGAGAAACAGGGGAGTAAGATAGATAAGCTCTTCAGTGAGTTATGAGTTTATCGAAGACAGAGGCAGTAGACAGAATCAATGAGTTATGATTTTACTGAAGGGAGAGGCAGTAGCATCAAAAGATGTGTTGGACATGGTGAAAGCTCTGCAAGAGGCTTCTCAGGAGTTACCCAAGAATAAGGAAACCTGGAATCTAGTTCCATTTTGATTTTCTTATACCAATTCAGAACAAACCTACTAAGCTAGAACAACATCGATATTGTACAGGGGAAAATAAAGAAAAAATACTTATCACAAAAATGACAAGTGACTTACCTACAGATTCTGCGCAAATTGTGTTGAACTGTCACTGATGCCAATGAGAGAAAATGCGCAGAGCTCGTAGGAAATTTTTAGGAAAAAACATATTTTTTTAAGATGAAACCAAACCGACCCAATTTTCGTACTTGTTGCTGCTTCAATCTCCAGACCCAATTGCCGTCCTATTGCTGCTTCAATCTATTCACAGTAAAGGGGCAGAAACCATTCGCGGTGGGGGAAGTAGTTAAAAAACGGCGACAAATATACCAGGGAGGGAGAGCTTGGAGGAGCGGAAACCATTATCGGCAAGTGAAGCATACGACTTACCTGAAGATTTTGCACTGATATCTGTTGATGTGGATGATGTCTGAGACATTGATAATTAAAAAAAGGTAATGATACCAGGGCGTTTAGAAGCTCTAACTGTCGACGGTGTCAAAGGCATACAAGCAGCTACGGGTAAATGAATGAAGAAGAAGGCCGCGAAGGGGAGTTAACGCACAACTGCCATCGACATTAAATGAGACCTATCCGCCTCCCAAAACGATCAACGGTTGCGGATAGATGGACAACCTTGCCAGATGCCTCTGTGCTTTCCAGCCGTTGACGGTGAAAAAGAGCTTCAAAACACACCTTCGGCATAATTAATGTTTGATTTTATATAATTACCGTGCCATAATCTGTGTTATTCTGTGCATGACCAATATTAATATGGTTAATATAAACAATAAGAAAATGAACAGAAAAATACAGGTAATGATCACATTAATATGAATATTAAGAGTGTGGATTAAAATATATATATATTTTGCTGAGGATATACCCATAATTAATAAATCAGTTTGATAAAGAAATATATATAATTGTATAAATAATCTTGTTAGCATAAATTCGTATAATTTTCTCATTAATGAAATACATAATATGAGTGAAATAATAAATAATAAAATTATTATCAATGGTATTAACTTGAGATTGCAATTTTAATATAGTTAGTTAATAATAATATTAATATTGGATTTAACAATAATACCATTTTTATGTTAATTCTAATTTATAATACAATATTAATATTTGAAATAAATGAGAGTATTGATAATAAGATTAATTAGAGATCGAATGCTAATATCATTGATAATATTAGATTACTATTGATAATAATATATATCATTATTGATGGTTGTGAAAAATCTATTGCAGTTACTGATTATTAATCTCCTATTTATAAAGATTATTTGACTGCCGAAAATTAATTCACAACAAATACTGAAAAATAATATAACTGCAACTTCACAAATAAAACTCACATGAATAGAGAAGAAAACATGCAAACTAATAAACACAATATTTTTGGACAAATTGTCCCTGGAAAAACCCCGGAGGGAAAACTAGTACTGCAAATGAGGAATTATATTAATCTTCAGTAAATCAAGAGATACAAAAGAAACTGTTTGCCTCTCGCTGACAAAGCTCTGACAATATTCTTCACCAGATATTCTTCTCTCAATTTCTCCTGCTGAAATTCCACTGCTGCTACCTCCAATGCTATCACTGCGCCCTTGCTATCACTGCAAATATTTTTCCAACTTGTGTCTATCAGTCTGTGTTCTCCAAATGTCCAATGACCCCCTTTTAAACTATTTTCATTGGAAAACCAATGGCCAAGATTTAATCTTAATCAATGGCTAAGATTAATTAGACTCTAACAAACCCTAACTAACTGGTTTCTAGAAGTCTCTAGAGGAATCAATTATTTAATTAAATAATTAAATATCTGGACCTAACTAACTTCTATCTAGAAGTCTCAAGAATTAAATGCTAATTCTTGGAATTGGAGAAACAACTGTCCGAGCTACAATATTAAATTAACACTCCCTCTTAGCGAGGAAGGTGTTCTGCATAACACCCAACATATCTCTGAAAAAGATGAATTTCGCCTTCCCTAATGTTTTTGTCATAATGTCTGCTACCTGCTGATCTGTAGGTATATACTGTAGCTGAATAATCCCCCATTGTACATAATCCCTGATGAAATGATACCTGATGTCTATATGCTTAGACCTATCATGAAACACTGGATTCTTAGACAACTTGATGCAACTCTGATTGTCACAGTGTATCACTGTAGTCTCAACCCTCTGACCTAACAAGGCTACGAGCAACTTTTGAAGCCATATCGCCTCACATGTCGCCATGCTAGCTGCTATGTATTTTGCCTCTGTAGAACTCAGGGCCACGGACTTCTGCTTCCTGCTGTACCAAGAGACAACTCCTGATCCCAAGCTAAAGCAACACCCTGAAGTGCTTTTCTTGTCCATTGTACTGCCTGCCCAATCTGCATCAGTATAGCCTATCAACTTGATACCATCACCTCGAGTATATTTGATCCCATACTCGATTGTACCACGCAAATACCGCAACACATGCTTTGTCGCTATCCAATGCATTCTCTTCGGCTCAACCATGAACTGACTAAGAGAATTTACTACAAAGGATATATCTGGTCTGGTGTTGACCAAATACATGAGAGACCCAATCAACTGTCTGTATAAGGTGGGGTCTACATCCTTCTCCCTGGATGAGTCTACCTTCTTCCAATTCGTGATCATAGGAGTAGACATGGCTCTGCAATCCTCCATCTCGAACCTCCTCAAGATTTCAATGCAGTATTTCCCTTGACCAAGGAAAATATCACCATCTATCCGTCATACCTCCATGCCTAGAAAGTAGTGCATAAGCCCCAAATCCTTCATCTCGAACTTTGCTGTAAGGTCCCTCTTGCACTCCTTTATGAGCCCTAGTGAACCTGTTAAAAACAAGGTGTCCACATATAGAACAAGAATGAGAATCTCACCCCCAACTACCAAGTAGTAGAGATTAGCATCCGCCTCACTCTTCACAAAGCCCAATCCCTGCAAGTATTCATCAATGTGCTCATACCACGCCCTGGGAGCCTACTTGAGTCCGTACAAAGCTCTCTTCAATCTGCACACGTGGGTTTCACTACTGTGTGCTACAAAGCCCTCTGGTTGTTCTATGTATACTTCCTTTTTCA